>JAXBDA010006648.1:0-20100 GCA_036023075.1 Gaultheria prostrata
GGGCCGGGCACCAAGTAGCTTTTACAGAAAATTA
This sequence comes from Gaultheria prostrata, assembly GCA_036023075.1. Lineage (NCBI taxonomy): Eukaryota > Viridiplantae > Streptophyta > Magnoliopsida > Ericales > Ericaceae > Gaultheria > Gaultheria prostrata. The sequence goes on from JAXBDA010006648.1 coordinate 35, forward strand.
TCGATTTGGCGAATTTAGATGGCAGGATGGTAACTGAATAGTTTCGGTGTGTAATTGAAGTTTATTAAAGTTTGAGATGTATTAGACATTAAGGTCAAAATTTTATTTCTGTTTTTTTTATTGATATTTTCTTTACTGGGGAGCGGTCTAGCTAGAAACTTGTATAAATAGGGGCACAAGCCAACACATACTTTTAAAAAATTAATAATAGTAATCTATTTTCTTTTTAAGAATCTGAAACACTTAATTAATTTTCTGTTTTACTATTTCTTCAAGGTCCTTGTTTATAAAAATGTTTAACTATCACATTATCTTAAAGTAGCTACGAAGAAAAAAATAAAAAATAATGATATGTTTCAAACAAATTAATAATTTCCACATGTAAACTAAGTAAATTTTTTATTTTAAATCAATCATCTTCAACATTAACAGAGACGAGTTGTTGATAAGAAATTTAAGAAGAGTAAGTAAGAAAGAAAGAGGAAGAAGGTGAAAACAACCTCGCTTACATTTTGAGAGGAGATAGTACTTATTAATTGTTTAAATCCGTGTTAGTTTGGAGGCTGAAAGTTCATTGAATGAACTCTAGCTTATGAGAAATAGTTACTTAGTGGTTGTGGAGGACAATCGTGCGGTGCCTTAACATCATTCTCCATTACATATGTAAGTGAGAATCATAGACATTTATAATTGAGCTTCACGTGAATATGTGATGGAGAAGAGTGTTGAGACATTTTTTTTTTTTACAAAAAAGTAGAAAAAATTACTCCAAAAATCTCATGGGGTCCGTGCCTTCACTGGTCATAAACTCCCTCCGCCAGTGTTATTAGGCTTAACTGAAGTTGGCTGCATGAGCATTTTGAGCTGTGATAGGCCGGGCCAAAGAATCCGAGGCAATCCTTTGGAAAGGGCGGACATGCGGCCATTGGGCAGAATGGCGTCGGACAAGGGCCAGCCCGTCGAGGCCATCTAATTGACCACCGCAGCTACTAACGAAAATATTTATATATTTTTGGTACAAAGGAAAAGAAAAGGAAGACTACATTCTCTCAAACGCAACACCCCTCATGTCAGCTTCGAGGAGGGGATGATAACTTCCGGTGGAGAAATGTGGGATACCCACTTGTGATCTTGATCAACACCCATGTTGGCGAGCTTGTCCGCCACCTTATTGCCCTCCCAATAAATGCGTCTCAATGAGCATCCTGTGCTTGTCATCAAAGCCTTGCAATCCTTGATAAGGACCGAGAAGGGTGAGTGCTCTGGGGCCTCCCCGTTAATAAACGCAATTGCAGCAGATGAGTCCGAATCAATCTCCAGCGCCTCCATGCTTTGCACTCCAAACCTCTCAAAATTTCGCAAAGCTCCGCCTCAAGACTTGTACAATCATGCAGCTTCCCATAGAAACCCCAAAAGCCTCTATCTTCCCTGAACACTCCACCATACCCAGCTGGACCCGGGTTGCCACGACTGCTTCCATCCGTATTAAGCTTCAGCTAACCCGTACCTGGGAATTTCCATGAAACAAGTTTCAAGGTTTTAACAGTAGGTCTATCGTTGATAGTAAAGCGATCTACAATTTCTGTTGCAAATTTAAGGCAGTTCGTGTACACTAACACGGGATTGGGAGAAGTATTTTCAAACACTTTTTATTCCTCATGATCCAAATATTCCATAAGGTAACTAAAATTAAAACAGAAGAGTGAAAACCCCCTGAATTTCCCCGAGCATGTTTGATATTCGCCTTAAGCCAATTCCTCCAATCTTCGAGCTCTCCCGTGGTTAGAACCTGAATGTTAGGCATTCTAGACCAAATGCTAGCACTAGTGGCGCAATAAAAAAAAAAAGAGATGTTTCAGATCTTCGACCTCAGAATCACATCTGGGGCACATTTCATCAACCGTTAGCCCCCTTAATTTGCGATGTTGATTCGTAAGAATTTTACCATGCATGCAAGTCCAGAGAAAACCTTGAAGTTTCGCAGGAACTTTGAGGTGTCAGATCCAATCCCAATTGTCATCCTCAGAGGAGTTGCTAGCCAAGCAAAGATAAGCTGACTTAACCGAGAAATTTCCATTAGTTGAAGCAAAACCAACAGGGGGTGTCATACGAAAATATTTATGATTGTACAGGAAACGAAATATTTCTCAATAATTTACAAAACTTTTTCATTCAAATGACCCAAACAGTAATCCATTTTACAACTTTACTTCGTAAATCAACCACTAGTCTATGGTGAAGCAAACATTTTTATTAGAAATGTTGTCCTTGATAGTTTGTCTATGGGTGTCCTCTTTTGATTATGTAAACGTTGTTAAGGCCACCCGCCAAGATGTGAGGGATGCTCATGTTCTTGCACGGAGTAGTCTTTGTAATTGTTAAATTGAGTGATGTATGCCTGTTATTGTGACATTTGAGATATAATTTGTCCATACCCCATTCAAAGTAACATAAGTTCAGGACTTAATCAAAGTTAGATTTTGTTGAGCTCAATCATCTCAATATTTTGTTGAGCTCAATCATATCAAGCTGCAGGGGACTTGATCAAAGTTAGATATCTAACCAAAACACAAAACAATTTTTTTTAAGTGTTTTCCAAAGTTCGTGCGCTGTGAAATTCCATGGCACGACAAAGCAGACCTTGTTAAGATTGGAAGGTAAGGATTTGATATTTTAGAGGCATACTACAGGCGAAACAAAACGAAGCTGCCACCACCACCGCATCCTCAGTAGGAAGTTCAACATCCTTTTTCAGGCCTATGGTTCATCTGAGTGAAGATCCTATCACTTGTCACTACAGAGGAGCCCAAAGCTATCAATCAGTAGTTCTTACGGAAACTAAGCATCGTAACTTCAGTAGTTTTGGGAAACAATCTTATTAGTTTGCTCCTTTGAGCAGTATTATAGCTACGAAGCAACATGACTCTCCTACTCTTTCTGAAATCTTGAAAATGAAATCATAAAGGTAGTTACGGGAATAAATTTGCTCTCCTTGTAACGCTGGAGTACTTTTTATGGTCTAGCTGTTATAAACTAGTTACTAAACGTCACTCCTACAATGTACCATATAGTTGATCAGTATGTCAAGAGTACATCCTGATACTATGTAGTGTACCTATATTTCTGGTCAGTTTGTATCTTCTTTGTCACTGGTAATACTATTTCTGATCTATTGTAACATCTCTCTCTCTCTCTCTCTCTCACACACACACACACACACACACACACACACACACACACACATCTAACTGCTTAGTTTCCTGCTTAAATTCTCCAATATGGTGATTCAGTAATAATAAGGCCGGCAGGCCGCTGTCATAGTAAGATCAAAACATCCCTCTGCTAGATGAAATTTTAAGTTTCTGGTAATTTGCTCAGTGACGTGTGAGATAATTTGGTAGCTAAGTAGGGAGATGAAACAAAGAAGCAGCTCACTTTGAACTATGTGAGGAGTATTTAAAACCATTCATGAGTTTATCAGAGCAAAAAACAGATATAGGATCACAAAATTACCACCTAAAAGAATTTAGTAGCCCATGTATTGCTAGCATTAAGTTACAGCAACTTATTTCACCTAAAATTCATGGTAAATTGAATTGTACATGGTACGTGTACTGGTTTACTACATTCCTATTAGCGTATTTTAAGTGATTGTTGATCTGAAATCTAGTCGAAAATGCATTCACAAAACGTTTTACACTCAACTAGTTATATATGTGAGATTTTATAAGATAAAAAGTCCTTATTTTAAAAGAATATGTGTGGAAGGTATCCCAACATTGAGTATGAGGAGGACCTTATCCATGAACTTGTGTTAGCTTCACTATGTACCCATATACAAAGAACCCTTCAACTCTTTCGTGTATTCTCTTCTCCCACAAGTTATGTGAAAGGCATCCCACCACTGCCCATAGGGTGGGGATGTTCCGAAATTTGAAACACTTGACGCTTGGCTCTTTTGGATGGTGAGAAAAGGGTAAGAAATGAATACAAAGATGAATCTTTGTTGGTCCATTATGTTTCCGTGAGAAATCTCATCACTAGTGAGACACTTGGTGAGAAACCAACACCCTTTCTTTTTACTCCCTTTCTCTCCAAAGGGCCTATTAATTACTAGAACTGCAGCTACAGAGCCTTCTTATCCGGGATCAAGTTGTAGGAGTATCCGGGGGCTAGGAAGGATATATTGCCCCTGGTGATCTGGTGATTTATTGTGGATATAAGAGATTACTAGAACTGCAGTTACAGAGCCTTCTTATCTGGGATCAAGTTGGAGTATCCGGGGGCTAGGAAGGATATATTGCCCCCTGGTGATCTGGTGATTTATCGTGGATATAAGAGGTCCACACATATTAAATGGTTAATTAGAGGTAATTAAATATTCATCCGCTTTTTGGATACCATTTAGATTTTCATCTCCCATATTTTATGGACTTATGTTTTCATCCCCTCAGAGTGTAAATTACCTATCTTACCCTTTTAATAAGATATCCATATGTATGTGTATATTGTCTTCCTAAATTAGTGGGATTGATTATATCTTCAAAAATTTCAAACATTCAAAACAACCAAATCCCATTGATTTGGTTTCCATTTTAAATGGATGAAATTTGAAACTAAAAGAAAAAATACAAAAAGCCATCATAATTCAAAAAGCCACAGCAAACTCATCCCTCAATTTCGTATAGTCACGGTTAAAATAAAAAATGGAAATGTTCAAACATAGTAAAATAAACGGAACATGATAAAAAAAAAAAAAAATTTGCACCGGTAAATATGGTAAAAATGGCATACATGAGCCAAACATCAAGTTTATGGTAAAAATAAATACCACCATAATAAAGATGGAGAAATTTTGAATAATCATGGTAAAACAATGGCAAAGGTAAACTAATAACCGAGTAATTGTGGTGAAAACACCAATTCGAACTCAGTAAATATGGTAAAATTAGGAATAATCATGGTAAAAAAAAAATGATATCTACATATATACACGATCCTATTTTTTTTTTTAATAATCATGGTAAAAAAAAGGTAAAGAACCAGTAATCATGGAAAAAAATAACTCAAACTCAGTAAATATGGTAAAATCAGGAATAATCATGGTAAAAAATGATATACGGGAGCTATTTTCTCGAAACACACAATCTCTGTGTTGTGCTCTATGAATAAAGCTAAATCAATGGCCATTAAAGACAAAACAAACTCACCCATATGGGTGGTGATGATTGGGGCTGCTACAACGATTCCAATGATCGTTTACGAGGTGGTTTCAAAACACGGGGAAATAAGTATCCGGATTTGACACGCTCTTTGTTCGAGAGGGCAGAGGAGGATGAGGATGAAGCTATCGGACCACGAAAAGATGGCAAAGCTGGCCTATTTCGTACGGCTGTTTGTTTCTCGGACTGGTGAAGTACGCCAGTTTCAAGAACACGAAAACTTCCGGCGAAGGTGGATGGATTTGGACCCCGATCTTGGGATGGACGATTGAAGATGGCAGGACGTCAAGGCGTCAGGGTTTGAGTTTGATCGGGACGGAGAGGATGGCGGAATGGAAGGAATGTCGATTTGGGAATACTGGTTAGTAAGATAGCGTCAATTAGCATGATATAAGGGATTGGGTTCATCCCAAATCCCTTTAATTACGGTGGAGGACCTCATAATTTTTAAAATGGTCCACTTTCTACCACTTACTATATGCAACTTTTAATTTAGTCCTCAACCCCTAATATAATATTTATTATATATAGATATATAGGGTAAAGGGTAATTTAGGGTTTATTTGAATCTCGGGATGAAAACATAACTCCTAAAAAGGCTCAGGATGATTTTCAATTTCAATATGGAAAAAAGGATGATTATTTAAGTGCCCCTTAATTCAATTCAAAAAGTGCACTAGCTAGGGTGTCCGATACAGGGTTTTTTTTTTTTTTTTTTTTTTGCCTCAGCAAAAAACATCTTCACGAAAAGTAAAAAGATAAGCTCTTCACTACTATCCAAATGACAAAGGATTAAGAATGAAGGCGCTATTGCCCTGGAATAGAACCCAACACAAGCATAATATTTTTACCTTACATTGAACTACTTTGTGCATGATTTATTCTAGTATAGCCATAATTTAAGCATTAAGTTCCCATAGAATCATACGTTCCAATCAGTAAAGAACCAATATTTGCCACTTGATCTCCTCTCTAAAAGGATGGAAATGGGTCCGGATAATAAACCGAAAGTGAAAAATTCTATAGAAAGAACTTGGAAAATGATGGCCAGACCTCGGTAGCGACCGACACAAATGGAAGTTCCTGACTAGAAGCTGCTAAAGTGGGCTCCAACAGAATCTGTCAAAAGAAATTACACGTCCACCAGTTTATCCAAAGCAGTCAATCAAGTTTTTTGACTCAATAATAGCATTTGGTTCAAGAATCTGATCCCGTTTACTAGTATGATTTTTGAATAGCCAAAAGATGACTGAACCATAGAAAAAATCTGTTCTCCACCTTCCACTACATTTTCAAGATTTACATATGTGACTTAATACCCGGATTGAGGTCTATAAACAACAAAAGTAAGCTAAAGGGTTTTTGAGGTCTATAAAAATGGCTTTTAGGTTGTTAGCTTTATTTCAAAACACAAAACAGTTTTTCAAGTGTTTTAAAAGTTTGTGCGCTGCAAAATTTCCATGGTACTCCAAGCAGACCTCGTTAAGATTGGAGACAGAGAGAGAGCAGGTTCGAAACCTCTTCCGCGTGATTCGAAGCTCATCGGAGTTGTTCAAGAAGGAGGCCTGTGGAAACGTCTTATTCGCCAATGTGGTACGCGACGGTGGTGGTCTTCGGTCGTCTTCTTCTCCCACATCGTCTATCTGTTCTCTGTATCCAACGAGAGGGGAAAGTAATGCGGAATTTTGTTTTGTTTATTATCCACGTCATGCGTCGACAACTACGACACCGTTTGAGTATACATTTTTATTTTAAGAACTTTTCCACGTCATGCCACAGGTTGAACCTGTGGCATGCTCACAACAACGACGCCATTTTAGTCTACATTTTAGTTCTAAGAACTCTGGGTACTACAATGACGATTTCTACCTACATCAACCATTATTTAATGATCTGAGACATTATTCTCGCAGAAATTATTATACCATAAATGATGTACAAATATCTTGTAAATAAAATACTTTTTCGTACTTAATCGAAATGAATTTTTATTTCTTAAAATGATTTGGATATATTGAATCATTTCTCCTTTCATATCAATAACTCTTAGGAGACTTTATTTACGTTTTCTATCTATATCAATGATATTTTAATAATATGATACATTCATATATTGTAGAACATAGAAAAATATAAATCATGTAAAAATTATATATTAATTGAAATGGAATTAGTACTTGATCTTAATGAATTTAAGTTTCCTAAAATAGGTTTGGTTGTACTGAATCAAAACCTTAATAACCGGTTTCGACATAATCTCGCGTTTGCAACAGACGCCGTCGACGGTGCGGATCAGAAATCATATCCGACGTCGATTAGATTTTGAATTTCAGAAGAAAGTTGAGGAAGATGGAAGGCGTCTCCCTGAGTGAGTAATTACGATGATCGTAATTCTCTGAATAACCCCTTTATGGAAGAGGACAATTGATTATGGTATGCAAATTTTCTCTGATTGATCTCATTCTTGATTTGCTGGAAAGCTAGTTGCAAAATTGTTTCTTTGTTCACCAAATCTTTTTCCAAATGTATTAAATTGATGTTGTTGACAAATTGTTTCTTTGTTGTAATTGTTTCTTCATTTTTACACTTGGAAAAATTGTTTCTTTTTCCAAATGTATTAACTTGATCCGAATCAATCAAAGGAAATCGAACAAGAATCAGAAGGTACTCCTATCAGTTTCGCCGCTGATTTTTGCATCTTCTATCTTCATAACTAGTGTATGCGTTCACGTTTATATTTTGATAGTTTTGGTTCAATTCTGTATTTTGTGATGAAATCTATACTGCCTTCGGGCTTTTAGATGAACGGAATTGACTCATTTCAAAAAACAAAAACTGTGTCGTACTTCTTCTGCCTTTCAGTTTATCTTGCTATTTCCAAGGCGTTGGGGGTATGCTGTATGAACTGGTTTTATTCATGTAACTAACTTACTCGACGTCAAGTTATTGCATAGACCACTATTTGGATGTTGCTTATTTGTTCTCTATTTAGTAGGAAATCCAAGCTCATTTTATCTCCTTTAAAAAAAGGATTGTGCTATATGGATTTGGTTGTGTTTAATTGGAATTATCGAGTTGTGTTTCAAACTTTCAAGTAATTCAATTCAAGTTACTAATCAGCGCGATGTACAAATGCCTATATACGTGTGTTCTGCAATTGAGACCTCAGGTCCTCAAGTAAGCCGAAAAATAGAAGTGCAATGTGACTTAGTGATGCCGAAGGATCCCCTAGATATTCTTGAAACTATTTTTGGCAATTCGTATGGGTTTCTTTCATAATGGTGAGATTGAGTTGGATATTGAACTTGAGGATTGGAGATAGTATTTAACCAGCCACTAGCAGTCTAGCATTAACAGGGAGGCCGTGGACTGGCTGTTGATGCTGTCAGAATTTGGGAAAATTAAAATTATTCAAGTCTTTTAGTTTTATTAGTATCATGTGAGACAAAGAGTCCTATCTTTTTCTGTGGTAGTCAAAGAGTCTTATCATTTTCTGTGTTAGTCAAAGAGTCTAGTTGTCTTTGTATTTGTTTTATGATTTTTCCTAGTTTTTTGGAGTCAAAGTCTTATTTCATTATAAGTTGTCTTGAAAGTTTAAGTTTGTATTTCCTATGTTTGGAGGGATGTTCCAATTTATCTATTTAAACCATTCTGGTGAAGTAAATGAGAAGAGTTTGAGTTTATGAAAATATATGCTAGTGCGTCTTGCTTGGAGTGAGTGATTCCTCCTACAATCAAGCGAGTGGCTTGGTCGCGTCGAGTGGCATCTGCGATTAGCAACGTTGAGTGACATCCGTTGCCTCCGGTGAGTGGCATCTCGGGACTATCCTAACCCTTGCGGGCTCCGGCCTGCATCAGCTGCCCTGCAATACCCGGCCATCAGAAAAGATCTCTCTCTAGTCAGTGGTGCTGATGTCAGAGATGGGGGTGGCGGACTGGCAGCCCTGCCATAGCCGCCTATCACAGTTGATACCTCTTTATTCGGTGGTGCTGACATCAGAGATGGAGGCAGTGGACTTGAGGTCCTTCCACACTTAAGTCATTTTAGCAAACAGAAAGGCTCTTGATGTCGCTTTGATTGGCAATGGACCTGATGGTGATGTTGGAGACGGAGGTGGTGGACTACGGCCATAATCAGTCTTCCCTCCAAAAAAGTTACAGGAATGCTCTTCCTTACATGGGGATGAGATTAACTGCATCACTTGGTCCAGTGGGTGTTCTGTAGCATAACGAGAACTATAGTTTAGATGACAATATGGAACCAAATATAAGCAGATGCTATGACAAATCAATGAATCCTCCATCGTGAGATCAAACTTCTTCCAAAGTACCTAAGGCTATGACGGTTTAAAATTGCGAGGTGACTTTAAACTGATAATTATATGGAGTCTTTGTAATAGCTTTCTGACATGGTAAAAATCCATGAAAGAAAATTCATAGTTGATAGGTACATTTATCATGGACTTTACGAAACTTCAGAGGCTAGAGGGAGATTTTACCTCTGTCCTAACAGAAGGACTAGAGAGACAAGGTAGTTAACCTGATAAAGTTCTTGCTTGAGCTCCTGGAAAAGCAGAGAGAAATAAAAGGAACAAAAGCATTAATCATGAGTGCCTTCATTTTCCTCTGCTGTTACGATATAGAAGACAATTCACTTACGCTTATATATAGCCACAGAAAGGCACGGGATTGTGGTAACCATTAAACATTTAAAGCTCATTTGATTGCTTAGTATCTATGACGGTCATGTTCCTCTTCAATGCTTATGGTCTGTGAGCAAGCACTACAAAAGTGAGAAAGCGACTACACGGTCCAAGCAAAATCAAGAAATGTGTGCGACTTTGTCCTGCAATAGGACTCTTGATAATTCGTTAGGTTTTCTATATGTGTGTTCTTCTAATGTTATAAAGTTTCTTACTTGTTGGTCTTATATACATTTATTTCGACTCATGATGTAAACTAATTCATCCATTGCAGGTAGAAAAAACTTGTAGTCGATACCACCCGTGTTGATTTTGCCCATAACCTGGACATCCAAATCACAATTAGGACAATAACTGCACCTGCTGTATTTGTTTGGAATAAGGAGAATACAACTGAACAGGTCAGCAGAAGAGGATGGTTTTGAAGGTTGTTGCCTTTCTCCGTAGGTTGTTGAGCCAGATGAAAAACTGGCAGAGGGAATCAAGCTCTATGCTATACTGACCACCACAACTTCAAAGCGTACTATCCTTAGGGATCTTGTAACGGTAGGAATTAGCAGTATGAATCACTGAACTTTTTTCTCTTGTTTGAGTAAATAGAAGCTCATCGACAAATTTTAGCTTTGACTATTTTCACGATTTTTCGGTCTATGCAAAGGGTGGGAAGGCCATTGTTTTCACACAGAAAAAACGTGATGCAGATGAAGTCTCAATGACATTAACGAATAGCATTGCTTCAGAGGCATTACATGGTGACATACCACAACAACAGAGAGAGGAGTTAAATGGGTTTAGGAAAGGACGTTGCAGCTCGTGGTCTTGATGTCCCAAATGTTGATTTAGTAAGGTGATCACAAATCTTTTTTCTTTTTTCTGATTAGTATGTGTTGCTGTTAGATCATTTGCTTATTTTGTGTTCATCCCAAGACTCAATTGTATTGAAAATTTGAAACCTAGGGAGATACTTGTATTGCAAGCTTGATTTGCAAACATGTGGAAGACATCAAATTTCTTGTTTTCTGTAAAGAAGGCTGTTCATTTGTTACATACTGAATAAAGACAAAAAACAAAAGGGCAGAACCTGAGATCCGTGGTTTGAATTAGGAGACGTGTGAAGCCTCGTTTTTGCTGCATGTATTTGCAGATTGCATTGCCACCCAATCTGCTAAATAGCCGACAGTATTAACATTTTAAAGAGAAACATACTTTGTGGTTGGAAAAGGTTATTCTACATCTGAGAGTAAGTCCATGCACAAAAGTTGGCCAAATGAAAGAAAATTGTTGTTGGGTAAGTATGGCATCATGCTTGTATTATTTTGCTACAAATATCGATAGATTTCGCAAGAATTGGTTCTTTTGTAGTTTTGTTGACTCCATTTGCTTTGTCCAATATAGTATGCTGCTTCCTTGCTTGGTGGATTGGACTAAAAAAAGACTAACTAGTACTACTACCACCTATTGAAGAGAAGGCATAGTCCATGGTAGTAACGTAAAGGGATGCTAAACGCAACTAGTTAAGATCCTTCGTTTGAAAAATGGGTAGACGTCAAAGCAGGAAAAGGCCAGGGGAGGGGCAGCAGCAGTTGTTTTAGATCCACACAAGGACTATAATTATTAAAAGAAAGATATGCTTGCTTCAACCTAAGAACAGAGAAAGTTAGGAGGTAGGCGTCTCTCGAGTTAGGCTTAGAGGAAGAAGCAGTGCCCATGGTGATGAAAGGGAGGAACCGCTAGAAAGATGGAGGGCCTTCTCTTTCAAGCAAGCTTGATAAAATAAATTTCTTAGAATCGTCCTCTCGGTGAAGGATCCTGGACGAGGGTTGGGAACAAGAAGGGGGAGAACGAAGCCAGATATTGGCCCCTTTCGTTCAAGAGTTGTGCCGTTCATAATAGGCAAAATATGGGTGATTTCCCTCCTCTTCTTTTTATCCAACTTGTGAAAAATGCATCCAACTTTAGCAATCAGTTCAAGGCCTTTGTGTTTTCCTTAAAAATGGATTTCCAGGTTGTCTGGTTTACCGGGCTAACTATGAAAAGCTATTAACTATTTGCCTTGGCTTTGGCAGCTAGGTTGGACCTTGAGCTAGAAAAGTTGGATTCTAAACTTTGTTTCTTCATGGTTTTTTTTACCTCTCTTCCTGAAGAAACAAAGTCTGATTGTTGTATTAAGAACAGCCATTCATGAAGAAAATTATTGTCATGTCTCATGCTAACGGTACGGAAGTATGAGCAAACCTAGATCATTTCCTTGTTGGAGATGGAATTTTGGGACTTATGGGCAGAATGTAAACGAGGGCAAAAAGGGTTGTGTGGAGGGGGCAGATTGTGTAGGATATGGAGTGGGGATACTTGTGCACTATAGATCCATAGAATTAGCGGCTTGCATTCCTTTTCTTTCTTTTACCTAGTTAGGTGAACAAACTAGTGCTTTGTTACATGCCTAGTATTTCAAATAGCTTTAGAGACAAACCCCAGGATTGCAACTCTCTGGAAGATTTGTTGTTGAAAGTTTTTGCTATTTTTCTGCTTAAAATGTGCCATATATCTTGGTATTAACATCAAATCTTTGCATTAACTGACTTTTAGCTGATTTTATGTCCCTAACTATTTAAATCATCCCAGAAACTTGGGCTCTGTTTATATGCCTTGCGTGAAGCTTGTGTTTGAGGGTTCTTACTTGTGTTGCTTAGTTGATCTGAAATCTGTCTGGGGGTTCTTACAAAGCAATCTCACTAGAATTATAAATTTGCTCTCGTCTTAATACTAGAATTTTGATAACTATCAGTCAATAAGCATGGATAATACCCATTGAATGCTAAAGAAGTTAAAATTTTAATAGACATTTTCCGATTGTGAATACACATTCGTAAACTTCTATGTGCAATTTATGAATATTATCAACACATTTTTTTGTATATTAACGCCTTCCAAAAGAAAGTCAACCACTAGTTATTTCGTAATAATATTAAATATTTAGTTATTGGACTAGCAAATACGAGTAAAATCGCATACATTTTTAAGTATTGACCCCACTACCTCAGATTCCTGGCCCGTCCGTGGGCTTGAGGGCAGAAGTCATAAATTTGCTAAAAAATGAATAGGGCATATGTAACTGTATCGATGGGAAACATTAGGATCTTGGCAACCAGGCGTAGGAATATACTGGAGATTTTGTCTGCATTGACCAAATCAAAATACACATGGGAAAATTTGCAAATTTGACAGAACATTACATACATATATTTTTTGTTCTTGTACAAGTTTTGGACACTCATTCAACGTGGAAGTCCCTACTCCCTAAGATTTTTGTCTTTTAAAATTCCTCGTATCCTGATCTGTCACGCCCTGGATATACACAAAAAGCTTGCAATGATTGAGTTGACATGCAACCATATTAGGCTGTAGGGGTCCTGATCAACCTCTGTTTCAATCTCACCTGAATCTTATTGAGAGAGAGAGAGAGAGAGAGAGAGAGAGAGAGAGAGAGATTGTTGATTAATTTGTATCATATGGTAATCCCGGCACGCTGGAAATAGGGGGATTTGGTACCTTGAAGCAAAGATAGCTGTAAAATTGTTGGGAGAGACGCTACCTATAACCTATCTATATACACGGGAGCGGACCCGAGAGTGTTTGGCCCCTGCAGCACTCCCTTCAATTTTTTTCTTATTTGTAATACACTTTTGGATTTTTTTGTAAAATCACTGAAGAGTGATCTCCGCAAGCCAGGCCAAATTGGTAATCCTGCGTCCGCCCCCGTCTATATATGTAGTTTATGATACGTACGAAATGCAAAAAATAATCTCGCCGGTATTTAGTTATTTACCAACTTCTTTTCATCTTTTAGTAAATTTATTTTAGTTCGAGGTGCACTTAAAACTGGCCCGAAACACTAAAGAGAATATTTTGCCACACTCTTGGACATACAATGCACTTACTTTGGATCTCAAACCTGGGTAAACTACTGGGCGGCTTCCTTGTAAAAAATGGATCGAGGTATGTTTTATTGGAATGGTCGAGTTTTTTCATTTTATTGACTTTATTCATTGAACTTGCATGTACTAATACTCAACCCCTCTTGCTTTACTCTCTCCCATTTTATTCATTTCTCCAACCTTTTGGGAAACGTGTTTTATACTCCTATACAGTAGTGCAATTTGCCAGCGAGAGAGAACTCGAATATATATGGATATGCAATATTTTGACCACCGTCCAAACTTGATTCGTTTAACCCATTTCTCATACGAGGGGGTGTTCGAGTAACGAGATTTTTTGGTTTTTCATGATTTTTTATGTGATGTATTATAAGAGAATGACTTGTCTCGAAAACTGCAATAAACTGACTTTTTAACTTTTTGAGTTAGTGGAATAGGGCCTCAATGTGTTAACCTTTGGCGCTGATTACTCCAAATAATCTATGTTCGATAAGGATCGAGGCTTGACATGCAACAGAGATTAAGGTAATGTAATCGGATCAAGCAGCCTTCCTAGCTACATTAATGTGGGGTTACCCCCTCGTTGGAAGGTAGCAGCCACAAAGCAATCTGACGCTAATACGATCATATTCTATAGCGTGATTAAGAAGAGTCTTTCTTTAATCGTGTTCCAGTTATTACGGTTTATTGGGGATGCAGACAACTTTCAGCAATAGCTCAGAGGTGAAAGAGGTGGAACCCCCTCGGCAAAAAAGTTTGTAATCGGGAAGGAGCAATTTCGGCCATTGGGCTTTATTTATTTATATTGCAGTTGCTTTGTAATTAGAATCTGAGGCGGTGTGCCACTAACTTGGTTTTTTTGGTTTTTTGGCTTTTTTATGTGAGAGCTCGTAATACGTGTTAGCTTTTTGTAGTTTTTTATGTGATGTATTGTGAGGGGATGACCTGTCTCGAAAAACACAATAAACTGGCTTTTGGCTTTTTGAGTTAGTGGAACGGAGCCTCATTTCAAATTAAACACGGGAGAAGGCAAGAGAATTTTTTGAGAGGGAAGAGAGAAGACTACTCTATATTATTCGATTATAGTGGACTAGTGTGACTCCCGTGATTTTTCTTTGCGTCGAGATTTTTCACGTATATCTGTGTATCTTTCCTGTTTTATGTTTATTATGCTCTTTTTCTGTTTTGCGATTTGTATCACCCTAGTGTCTGAGATCCGTAGAGGCGTTGTAGATGGAACGTGTTGTTCGGTTCCTAACAAGGCCCTGATTTTTCGGGAGCCTAAAGTGAAAATCAAAGGTGAGAAAGGGCTTTTATGAATTTTTATGTACAAAATATAAAGTAGATAAATTACCTTCCCGAAGACGAAGTATACATGAAAAATCCCAAACGATTAATAGAAGTATAATTTAATATTTTAAAAGCATCACTTAAATATCACTATTTTAAAAGGAAAAAAGAAATCGAACATTTACTAACTTGTTCACATTAGACCAAAAAAAAAATCCCCACAACATTCATTATCTCATTACACATGATTTTTCTTTAGACTTTCATGGTAGGTACTAGGTTATACATGTTTCACATCTTTGAGGGGAAAGCAGACGGCACCTTGTGCTACAACACCAGGGCCGGCGCTGCTTTCCAGTGAGTAATTAGGACGTTAGCTTGATTTTACAGTTGGTACTCTAAAAATAGTACTGAATATTTATTTTAGTTCTAACATAGAAATTGTGCTTATTAATTTAATCCCCGATGTTTAAAATATATTTTCATTTGGTTCTGTGTCAAGTTTTACGTTGGGACCAAAACACACTTTGCTAGTACTACAACGGTAACATGCCACTTTAGCAACATACCAATTTGCTGTGCCGAAACATCCAAACAAAGTATGAGAATACTAGCACACCAACAAGCAAAAACGAAACACAAGGATTTACGTGGTTTCCCCTCAAGCACAAAGCTCTAGAGGTATGTCCACTGGGAAGAACATGAGGATTCACTATTTATCAATGGGGAGAAATACAAAGAGTCGGCTATACCCGTAACCCTACTTGAAGCAACCAATAGAAATCTAGGAACAAATCTCTAGAAACCCTAACAGAGCATCAATGTTTCACATAAACGAAAGAGACGACTCCAAACCCTAGATATCTCAAATCCCAACTCAAGACTAACCAATGGAATAACAAAGAAACCCAAACACGGAACCCCATGGGGGCACCCTCAAAGGGATTCATTCAAGAAGTTCAAACCCTAATAGCCCCCAAGGCATCTATTTATAAGAAAGTACAAAAAAAAATAGGTCAATACACATTAAAACGCATAGCCACCGCCCTATTAGTCCAGATTTTGTACCTTTCTTCAAACATCTTGAATTCAAGGCATATCTCCAACAATCTCCACCTTGAGTTAATCACCGAATGAACAACCATCTTCCAACGAATGTGATACCAAAGAAAACGTGCCCAAACTCCACAAGGAGTTAATTTCCCAAACGAGTAATTAAATTAAGTAATTAACCATATCTTCAAATGAAAGTACACCGAATGCATCATAAAGAGCTCTTTGACTGGTACACAAGTTTCATATGTACACCACCATCACAAAGAGCTTTTGACCGGTAAGACTGCATTTTAAGTCTGGAACGTCGAAAAAAGCGTTTGGACGGTCGGGATGAGGTAGGTACATTTGGGGTACACTTGGTGGTGTACCCAAATCATTTTCGCCACTTTAAATTTCTGAAAAACTGCTTATTTTCTTCTTTTCTCACTTATCTTCCTCACCTCCTTATTTGCACCCATCACTTTATATCACAACCCACAATTCAAAATCACCAGCAGTTTCCACACACCCACCAGCTTTCTGTTACTACATACATAACCCTTACAGATACATACTATTTGTCAGACCGCATTTCTACCATTTCTACTAAACCAATTGGTATTAGAGAGGGTTTATAAGTAATTTGTGACATTCGACATCGCACTGGTAAGTCTATTTTTAGAGTGATCGCAAGGAGTGACATAGTGTAACCAGATACACGGGGCACTCCAGAGTCCAGACCCAACAATATTAATACTATATGTTTATCGGAATAATTAATGTTACTAAATTTCGGAGTTGAAGAGACCAAATCTGTAAATGGAGATTGAGGTTGTCTGCAGGCTAGCGCAATATGTTTGACACTTTGACTAGTCGACAGCAGAAAGAAGTAAAATCTTCATCACTCCACACCAAATCTGAGGTCCTCACATGGCAAATTTTTTTTGCATATCCAGAAGATCTTATCAAATATCAGCTTCCATGTTCAACCAAGTCAATGTTTCAGTCCAAGGGATCATTATGCAAAGTTAGACTGACAATTTAGTTTTGTTTATTGGCTGTAGAATAACTACAGCTAAGAGGAATATAAGCATTTGATAACTGTCGCAAAATCCTTCACCATAAAACACCTACTCGGTACTCCGCTTAACATTTCAATTTACAAGATCTAGCTTGCGCACCCCTCGACTAATATTGGAGACCAATCTCACCGTCTACTAACGGATGCCTCATTTAAAGTCAAAGCAAAGCTCCGACTAGACCGACTCCAAAAGAGTTAGCAACACTAGATTTCAAACATAATATATATCTTCAAAGCCTAAAGCTAGGGGAACTACTTGGGTTAGTAAAAAGGAAAAGAAACCATGTTTTGCCATCTATGATTGTGGAAGAGAGAGTCGGGCTTTCCTAAGATAATTTCCTTAATTCAAAGAATAAAGCATTAATTTGGCCTTTCCTTACACCCGTATAAGTAAAAGTCAATCTCCTCCAATTTTTTCTAAGGCCAAATTTGGCTTAAAAATAGAGTTGACTTAATTTTCTTATCATTTTCCAAAGCATCACAAGTGAAGTCAAACCCCTCCGGCCAATTGTTTTTAAGGCCAAATTTGGCTTTAAAATAGAGTTGACTTATTTTTTATTAAAAAAATTGCATTTTTTAGATTTGCGACAACTTTTTTTTTATGTATTATTGGTTCGTCTCGATGGGAGGAATCAAAAAAATATAAAATCATTATCAAAATCCAATTTTTTTGAATAAAAGACAAAAATAAATATAAAGATAAATTTTTTAATTTTATGTTTTGTATTATTCAAAGAAATTTAAGTTTGGCTCATAAATTTTTTACTTTTCCGATTCCTCTCATCGAGATGAACTGATAATACGTAAAAATTTGACTAGGAACTAACAAATACGATTTTTTTTTATTATAGACAAAATTAAGTTAATATTATTTTTAAGCCAAACCTGGGCTAAGATTAACACCCGAACCGGCTTGCAGATCATTAATATGAGAGAATAATCTATCTCGTAAAGCACAATAAATCAATTTTGAGTTGAAGCCAGGAATCGAAACAAGGCCTAAGAAGCTTTTATTCTGCAGTCTGGTTAAGTAGTTTTTAATTGCAAGTACTCAAATTCCTCCAATTGTTTCCAAGAACGCATGGACCCGCTGGCAGATCAGTGCAAGAAGCTTTTCGTTTCAAATTGCATTATCTAATCCATGAACTGTCGGCTTTCATTTTGAGAAGCTAAAAGCCCAGAATAATCTTGGGAGTCTCGTATTTTTACTTTTTGCATTTCGCTTTTTTAGATTTTTTATTTTTTGAATTATGATCAAAATATATTATGAATTTGTAGAATGTTTGGAGATATGTGCATAATGTATTTTGCAATTGAAGTAGTGTTTGTGTGGTATGTGCATAATATACTATGTAGGTCTTTTATATTAACCAAAACGAGAAAAATAAAAAATGAGAAGTCAAAATGCTAGGGGGTGTTTGAGAGACTCATTTTCAGCTTTTCATTTTTAACTTTTTGTCCTTTTGAATTATGGTCAGAATGTTTTGAATCAGGTAACAGTGTTTGAGAGAAATGTGTAGAATGCATTTTGCAACAGAAGATGTGTTTGTGAGATATGTGCAGGATACATTTTGTAGGTCTTTTTGTTAATCAAAATGGAAAATATAAAAAATGAGAAGTCAAAAAGCTCATCCCAACCTACTTTTGACTTCTCCTCTCATTTCATAAAATTGGAGAATGAGGTCTGGCATAATAAGTTTTCCAAACAACCAAAACTAGAAAAAGTTCTCTGTCACTAGTGTGTGGAGTTGATATAACTCTAGACCACATGAATCGAACGATTCTACACACAATTATATCCGGAGTAATGTTTTAAAATTGTATTCATGTTATTGCTAATTAAAAAAAATCATCCTAGACAGAATTTAATTCGGAAAGTTCATGCAAGATGTTATTTTTAGAATTGTGAACTCCAAATTAAGACTGGTGTTTTGAGAGAGAGAGAGGGATGATCTTGGGATTGTGAGCCCTGCCCCAATCCCAACCTCAAAACTGAGATAAATTGGCCGACACCCTGTTCCCTGTGACCCCTTCATTTGCCTTGTCCTCGTTTATTTACCCCTTTTCTAATCTTATAAACTCAAAAAATTACACATTACCAAAAAAGTCAACCCTTCATTTACATTTTACTCTATTGTACTTGCTTAGATTTTTAATTCAAAAAAAAAAAAAAAAAAAAAAAACCATGCCCACGTTCACCCCCCTCCTCTTCCTTGTAACAAAAACAATTGCTGAGCTTGCTACACCTTTCCATGCAAATTACCTCAGTTTTCGAACCAGACCATGTTCACTCCCCCTACTATGAGTAGTTATCCCCTGGTCCGCAACATCAAAAACTAAGCCGTTGGATACTGAGGCCTGTTGGATACTGAAGCTAAGTTTCTGCTAAAAATGTTGTTTTTCCACTATAATCAAATTAAGTGTATGTTATTTTTGCTAATTGTCAAATCAATTGATGTATGTGACAAAAATAACATGTGCAAGAGAGTATAAAAAATACCACTGAAAATATAAAAAATATCATAATCGAAACTTAGCCTTAGAGTTGGATCCTTTGAAAATTAAGTTTTTTGAAAATTTTTAATGAACGTTCGGCAATATGCTAAGTAATCTAATGATCTCTCCGTCCTATTTTGTTTGTCATTTTTAGTAGACCGTGTCTGGTTTCAATTGCTTAAGAGCAACCCCAACAATAACTCCTCAAAAAAGTTTGTGAACAGTGCATATATCTATTATAACTTGACACTTTTTCTATCAACACTCCAACAACACTCCCTATTACCCTCCCTATTTTTAATAA
>JAXBDA010006649.1:0-20098 GCA_036023075.1 Gaultheria prostrata
TTTCCTATGATCCATTTAGTCCCCTTTTGTGTAAACGTGTGCATCTTCTTAATACTCCTCCAAGTATGAGAGGCCGGTCTAGAGCAAGGCCAGTTAGCCACCGTGTGGTTTTTTAAGTATTTCTTCTACAGCATATCAACCCACGGTTTATCTCTCTGGGTGTTCAGGGTCCAACCTAATTTGGTAAGAAGGGCGAGATTCTGATTTTTAGTCTTTTTAAGCCCCAACCCCCCTTTATCCTTACTTTTACACACTTGATTCCAATTAACCAGATGCATTTTCTTCTTAGAAACCAGTAACCCACTCTTGTCGGGAGAATCGACAGGAGGACGCCACGTCAACCAAGTATTCAAAACTGGAACTCTATGACGGAATGTCGTTAATGGCTGATCGTTTCCTTCAAGTAACATTTCTTGTTATTCCCTTTCACATAATTTATCCCAAGTCAATTTAACTTCAAAGATTAAAAAAAAAAAAAAGAGTAAAGTAATGGATTGTTAACACATGGACTTCTCTTCGCCGCCTCTCACGACAATGTCATTGCTTCAGTGTATGCATCTTAATTGAGTTTTTATGATTGAGAAACCGTTACATTTTTTTCATTGGCAAGTATGAACCGCTAGTTGTTAACTAATTTTGGACATGGTTATAGTTTTTTTGTGATCAATTTCTCTTGTGATTATTCTTGAGGTGGTGTATAATTTTGGTAGAATTTTATAGCTGGTATATGGAGATATTACAAAATCGTTAAAAAATATTCGCAAGGCCAATTATTGGAAGTAGTAAAATCTACCACATTAAATTTTAGTAATGCTTTTTAAACTAAAAAAAGGTGTTTTCACTTATTTTCAATTTTTCCTTCCTCTCCCGCCACCACTTGAATCGGCCTTCCGACCTTACTCCTATTTTTTAACACCATTTTAGGGCACCTCCTACTACCCCAATTACCCGACCTCCGACCACTTAAAAATTTTATGAATCGAGGACAATAAGTTATTGATCTGGGTGAAACACTATAACGACGTGATTCTTTAGTTCTACATTCTTTGAAAACCAAAATGACAACAGAACTAATCAATAACCCAAAAAAAGAAGAAGTTCAAATTGACTTACCTTGCCTATGACAATTATAATGACTAATATAGTCATACAGGTGGAGATGGGTTCACAAATGGTATAATAGCACTAAGAAAATGAATTTTGTAGGCTATTAGAGCATTTTCATTTAATTGCAATTCTAGGTCTCATATTACACATTCAGTAACCAGAGGGCAAGTGCAGCAGCATTTCTCTAAAAATGTCAGTGAACAGTGCATAATTTTCATTTTACATACCCACATCTCTATTAATACTCCGATAATATTATTTATTTTACCTTTTTTTCTCTCAAAATATTATTTCTTTTATACTCCTCTCACATATCAGATAGAAAAGGTGGAGAGAGAGAGAGGGAGTAAGTGGCAGGAGTAAAAAACATTAAAGAAAGGGGTTGCTAGGGAACAGTTGTACGCTATTTATACCGTGGTTCAGTAGCAAATGGGAAATGCCGAAGTGGATAAAGAATCTGCTGCAGGTAGGGGTGAAAACGGTCCGGTCCGTTCCGGTTTTGGCACTTTTTTTGGACCGGACCGGCAAATCGGTTTGGGGATATGGAAACCGAGACCGGACCAAATACTATATGTTTGGTTTCATCCGGTTTGGTCGGTTTTCAAAATCAAGGAGATCCAAAGCAACAATAACAGAGAGAGAGAGAGAGAGAGAGAGAGAGAGAGAGTACCTAAAACTTGGAACTAGATCTAGTCTTGGGAAAAAGGTTGAAGCTATTTTGGTTGACAATGGGAAAGGTGAGGCGTCGGCGGCGAGATGGACGTGAGAGGTAAGGCGGCGGTGTGGGGTTGGGAGATAGAGAGGTGAGATTGAGAGTGAGAGACAGAGATGCGTTAGATCTGGGCTTGGGAAATATTTTTATATTAGTAAATCGGTAAAAGATGTTAAGTATAATATTTCCTCACTCTAAAATCAAAGTGGGTGGTTGGCGAAGTGGTAAAGAGCTTTGCTCACATGCGTTTGGTATGGGTTCGATCCCCACTCCTAACCATTCTCTCTAAGCATTAAAGAAAATGGTCCGATCCGGTTCGGTCCGGTTATTGGAAGTCCTAAACCGTAAACCAGACCGATTTCCGATTTTCCCAATGTCCCAAATCGGGACCATACCAGATGTAAAAAAGGGTGACCAAAACCGGCCAGTTCGGTCCGATTTATCCGGTTTGCCCTTTCACCCCTAGCTGCAGGGGTGGTTTTTTTTAGGGGTGAGCAGAAAATCCGTCAAACCGTGAATCCAGTTCAAACCGATCCAAATCAATTGGTTTGGTTCGGTTTTTTAGTAACGTGGTTTGGTCCTGGTTTAAAAAAATTAGAATCCGTATTCAATGGTTTGGTTTGTGGATTTACGTTCATGGTTCTGGTCCCAATCCGATCTAAACCATGTATATTATATATAAATGTATTTATAAACTAACTTCTTAATTTAATTTATTCATTATTCCTTTTCTGTGCAAGATTTTATTTTGCCTAAGATTCATAACTTATTCTCTTAATTCCAATACACCAGTAGTGGTTTGGTCATAGCCAATAAATTTGCTAATGAAATTCTCCATTCCAATTTTGATTCCACAGCACGTTTCTATTTTTCTAAATTTCTATATATGATTTGGTCATTGCCTATTTCTATTCCTTGATTTCCTTCATTAACATGATTAATTTTAATGATATTTTAATGGAATCAGATTTAATATAAGTTTTGGTTTATTAATCTTCAAAATTTTAAGTACTTTAAATAGTTTACAGAAATAATATCTCAATTTTAAGCAAACCGTGGTTCGAAACCGAAACCGATCCGTATCTTAATGGTTTGGATTGGTTTGGTTCTATGCCTTTTATGGATTGGTTTGGTTCTCCAAATTCATAATCCGTAGGTAGTGGTTTGGTTATTGGTTTACTACAAAACCGAACCAATCCGGTCTATGCTCACCCCTAGTTTTTTTGCTTTGCTTCTCCATTCTACATAAAAACGTACAAGTAGCGATGCTCATGCTTTTGCTCTAAGCACAAGAGCCTCTCGACTTGCATAGTTTTACTAAAATAGAGAACTATACCCAGAAATTCCCCTTGCAGCAGAATAGCTATCCACTTCAATCTTCTAAATCTGTTGTAGAACTTCGCCCTGAACTAATCACGAGCAATCTACTTTTTGTTTTTTTGTTTTGACACCTGGGAATTATTAAAAAAAAAAAGTAATATTTTAATCAAAAAAAGGTAAATGGATAGTATTGTTGATGTTAGTAGGTACAAAAAAATTTATGTATTTTCACTAGCATTTTTTGAGAAGTGCTGTTGCACTGGCTGTAACGGACTAGCCAAAAACTTATTCACAAACACTCAATTTTCTTTTGTAGGTCCGTGACACCCATTTCTGTGTGCTGAGTGACTTGCCACAATTAACAACCTCTCTAGTGCCTGGTATAATTAGTCGCCAAGTAGCACATGCAATTTTTTTTATAACAAGTAGCACATGCATTGGAGCTACCAAAATTGTGAACCATCCTAAGAAAGCCAGGAAGAGACATTACGCTGCAAAATGTCAGCCTGCCACGAAGTTATGTGATTCTAATGCCAATAAGAAGCTCATGTCTCCACAGAGCACCAATAGTCAAACACAAGTAACCATGCCCAGAAAGGACCGTGGAATTGTTATGAACTCTCATCCTGTAACATAATGAAATTCTGAAAGGGAGGGGAAAAGAGAGAGAAATAATAATTGTCTTTCAAGTTCAAATGAGAAATTGAAAAATTGAATACGATAAATATTTTGGTTTTGCCATAATAACAGATAGATGAACTTACATTCATTGACCAACGCAAACAATGTCAAATCCACTGAGCAATTTGCAAGTGATTCAAATTTAGTCAACTGTACCGAGACCTTTTCATGTATCAAAAGGGGGGAGATTTGCTATAACAAGGTTACAAAATCCTGTCTATGCCCTATCAAGCACAACACACCATAGGCACAAACCTATCAGGATACATACCGAATGATGAATAACTTACAAGCCTAAACGAAGGCCATGCTACATTGTTCCCCCACATCAAGATCAAGAAAAGCATCTGGACCCATAGATTATGTACCCAAACATGAGTTCCTCAACATGGAGATATGTCGGGCTATGAACTGCTCAATCCTTCTTGTACACTAACGTTGGGTACTCTGGACTCCACATGTTGTTCTTTACATATGTTTCAATTTCCTCCTGCATAATCACGGACAGATAAACTAAATATGTAATTTCGTGCTAGAATATCAATTTGGGTATGTCCGAAGCTTTGAGCCACTATTCATCAGAAATCCAATATGAATCAGTATAGAACATTCAAGGTCAATGTTATTACAGGTATCGTTTTCGTTCTCAGAAAGGTGTATTTAGGAAAGGTGAAATGTCACCCATAAAATCTCAATGCCAAAAAACAGAAGCCAAATTATGAACTTCAAAAAAACATTTACATTCTGCAGGGTATTAGTGCTGCTATTATTATTCTATACAATTTAAAGCTTCTAATTTTTTTCCCCACAGGTAAAAAGAATCCACCAAAAGAGCCAATGATACACAATCATGTATGGCAATCAGGGAATATTGGGTACATCCACCACTTGCAACATTTGACATCTTGTTTTGACCTCAAGTAGGTACGGAAAACATGCAATAAATCTTCGAAGGAAGACCAATCTTACAGCCTCAAACAAACATTAATAGCCATTTCAAGTAGCTTTATTTGCTCATTGTGCCCTACATGCATCTTGGGAGTCCAAAAAACGTATCATCATCACCCAATACTTCGAAAACAACATTTGGGTCCAGCTGTGCCACTTTGAGGGCTTTGGCTTACCCACCTAAAAGCATAAGCCTATCAGTGGTCCATCCATCAACTTATAGGAAGACCAATCTTTATAATCACCTCCCAATGTGTGACTTTCCTTAATCACATACACAAATAACCCAACATTTACAGCTTAAATGACAAGAAGGGAGTAAAAACCTGTTAATATTGTTAGGTGAACCCAATAATCCAACATAGGAAGAGAACTACCACATTTCTGCAAGGTAGGTATTCAAGGCCAATGGAAAGTTGTCCCGTACGCTAGTCAGGAGACACTGTTTTAACTGCATGCTATAATGCATTCTTAAACCCAACAGTATGTGCAAATAGAAAAATAATACATGGTCCTTTGAATTGTGCGCATTTCAACCATGGGATGCATGGCTTACAAAAATGCAATAAACATTCCAAAAAAGGGAGAAGTTGTAACTTGTAAGCAGTTGAAACTACAAGTGCATGGGTGCCTTACATGTCAACTGCTACTGATGGAGGGATATTCAAATGTACTGGTTATGTGGCTTTTTCGGTTACTAATGTCTGTGGCCTCACATTGAGTCCGGAGCTGGTTTGAGCCTTTCCAGAAACAGAGTAAAACCAAATGTTCGCAAGACACTTTCCTTCAGCTTAGCTTAGTTTACTCTCCTAAAAGCAAGTTAGCTGTGATGAAACAAGCCCAAACTAAGCCAACAACCTAGGTTAACGAGCTACTTTCATTTAGGGGTGAACTCAACATGTTTCTGCAATACCCTGTGGGAGAAAACTAGCCCTTTAACATGTGGAAATCTTCCCTACAGATAGGAGAGTCCAATGACTAGTGCCCTTTATCCAGCTCTCCTACCCTCCTCGTCTTGCTCTAATTTGGTCAAATAATCGGGGTGTTAGTTGTACAGTATCGGCTCCTTTATTTAAGAGCCATCACCCTATATAATAGCAACCAAAACATTAGGGAAGATAGAAGTGAACTGGAGATATGAATTAAAACAAAAAGTACCTGATTAAGTTTCCGGAGTTCTCGGGCATCCATCTCACGGTATCCTTCTGCCAGATCCTCGTCTATAGCTTCCTTGACCACAGCTGCAGCTACCTCCTTTGTTATATCACGTATTCTGCATTCGCGAATAAGAGAGAGATAAGTGCACAACTCATTTCAACTAAAGCCGTTAAAACCAATGAGAAATTCCTAGGATGAGTACCTGGATATTGGAGGATATATAATTCCATTAAGTACTTCCTCCTCTGTCATATATTCAGCCAGGCTGTAGAAATCAATCAATGACACCAAACCCAAAATTAGTAGGAATAGGAAAGGAAGGATTTCACTCAGGGCACACTTGTTAGCTACAGTTCCCTCTGTCTTGAAAAGAACTAGAACTCGAACCATCAGCAGTTACGAGACTAACTCCTCAGGCAGTAAAAAGTGAGAGAAAAAGAAAACTGACAAACTGTCTCTTCCAAGTTGAAACATTATTACTATCAGCTCCATAGTGGTGCGACTGCTATAATTGTATTACACATATCAAATCATTTAGCATGTAAATCAGAAACCTACATATAAGTATGTCAAAACTATTGTGAGGTGTGACGTTTATAATTTTCAAACTACACAAATAGGTTCAGAACAAGAACATATGGTTTAGTTATGATTTGAGATAACGTACTGGACTTTATTTCAAGTATAATTGTAAATTCTTATGCACAAGAAAATGCAATTTAAACCTTCCCGCTTATCTGTCCAGGACCTGCTCTATAGTTCTATTCCCCTGCCTATCTATCTCCATACACCTTTTTGCAAATCCACTTGTTTCGGAATACAATGCCTCCACCCTTGCCATAACTCAAGGAGGTCAAGAGATCACGTCCTCTGAACCGGGTACATTCTCGTTGGGTTCTTCTGAAGTGGTTGCAGAGGGTGGTCATTTGAGCAGTAATATTGATTTGGCTATAAAAAAAAAAAACACTAAGGAATTGAGTCCATGGATTCAGGGAAAGAACTTGCTTGGGATTTACCACCTCCATTGTTGCCAGAATATGTTGATGCCTAAGAAGGACGGATACTCTCCCGGGGTTAACTAATCAGTACCAGACACGTATCGGACACGGATACGTCCCTGATACGTGTCCGAAACGTGAAAATAAGTATCCTAGCTTTGAAGGTTATAATTAATCAATGTGGGACAAACTCTAACACTCCCCCGCACGTGCGACCCCTGACCTGCACGTGGAGAAGTAAACAACGGATCCACAACATTGGGATCATAACGAAACAAGGTGCACTTATGGCACAAACAACGGGGCAATAACCAAGAGAGTCTTGTCCAAAATCCTCCGAAAGCCTAGCTCTAATACCACGTTAAAGCATCCAACTCAAAACCAATTGGCAATGAGTGGAGAGGCTATCCAGCTCATATACTAGCTTTAGAGGTTATAATTAATCAATGTGGGACAAACTCTAACAATAACAAATAAAAAACACTAAAAACAAAATAAAAGGACAGGAGTGAGGTGCAGTTCAATTGTTTGCATCTTGGCCTACCTGTGAGGCAGTTAGGTCAACAGGTTCCTGAACATGTAAAATGTAACTTTGTTTATGTTGATCCATGTCAGCCTACTATGGTCACTGGATGACATAGTACCATCAGCTCCTCCAGGTTTGTTGGTAACAATTCTCATGCGATTATAGGAGCGTAATGCGAATGGTAAACTACTTTGCTATTATTTTCAAAAGAATTCAAAAAGTAGAATGGAAAGTACCACTCAGCTGCTGCCTGTAACATGCCATCAGATATAATCCTAGAGCCAGATAGCAGGGTACCAAGTCCAATCCTGCATGATCAGGCACGAGGAAGATAGAACATGGGGAAAAAGAGAAGAAACTTGAACCCTTTTATTTATTTATTTATTTTGAGAGAGAGGAAATATAAAACTAACCCAGGAAAGAGGTACATGTTGTTACCCTGGTTGCAATGACCAATATGACCATTCCCTGTTGAATTTGAAGTTACGGTTAAAACATACCTTAAATTGAATACGATGATTTGGTCAGTTTCAGCTATTAACAAATCACTTATCAATGTAGCACATATTCAAAATTCCATTGCATAAACATACATAAATTCAGAGAAAGGGCACTAAAAATGAAGCTAAATCTCACATTAGCCTAGATTGATGAACCAATGTTGGGGTTTTACACCAATGGAGCAAAAGCTTTGAATAGAAGGAAATCCAAGTTTTTTTGATACAATAGGAAGCAAATCCACTCATTTATAACTAACATTAGGTCTCAAGTCAAGAATGGCCAACGAAGATTTTCAACTGTTTCAATCGCTAGATACTCAGGCGCTTGTGCAGTTAGATGCAAGATCAGCAAATATCTATCGTTCCCACCATTTTAGGGACAAGGAAATTGATTCGGGTATGACAGCGCAGAGACATATTTTTTGAACAAGAGTTACTACACATACCAAGATCGACGTCTTTAAATGGGCTTCCACTTGCAAATATTATGTTCTCACCCAATACGGAGAATGCTTCCTCAGGGGTGCATTCAGCTGTTAGAGCAAAATTTAAGAGAAGTAAGAATAGCAAGCTTTCAGACTTATGCAACAGTATGAATGAACCTACCATTTTTTGTAGGGTTTGACATTGCAAAGATTGCTGGTCGAGTCGAAGTTGAACATTTAAGCGCTTCTAACACCTGATTACATAAAGTAATGGTCTCATTTCAGCAAGCATAAGAACAGGTAACATTCGAATCAAACTTTGGATTAAAATCAACACCGACAGTTCCAAAAAAACACCAATTTCCTTATCAAGCCAGCATGAGAGAGCCCAAGTAGATGCAAAAAGTATTATAACCAGATGTCAAAATCAAGCAGTTCATTATGCTTAGCATTTATATGGATCAGGAAAAAAAAAACGAGCACAACACACATAATCAGGGGCCTCTATCACATCCCCATGAATAAACCAAGATTCCAAAATATTTGACTCTTCAAAACAGCGATCTGCTAGTATTATACATGTGGAAATTCCAATACGCTAAATGGAATAACACCACAACAAGGTGCTCTTCTTATCAGAAGGTTGATGAGAAAACAACACATGAGTGTCACGGCTTGTCTGACTTGTTCATGTCCCGACTTCTAAGGAATTGCAGGTTGAATGGTTGATAATATTTACTTAAAAATATTTAGAGAAAGGACAAATTTATGCAAGTGATTACTGACGACAAAGATTACAATATTCAAGTTGGACTACAACCTTTTTTTTTTGAGAAAAAGTTGGACTATAAACAAAGATAAGTAAAATATAGTACTGGATGTGCAAAGTCATCAAACAACGTATACCCATATAAACATGACACGCAAGTCGGGTATCGCACTGAAAGTTTAAGATAAGTGGATAGTTTGTTTAGTTCTGTGACTCCAAAGATTCAACCATTAAGAAGAGCAATGGGAAATGAATAGAAGTATATACATAAATTGATGGTTCAAATTGTCCTATACGGTTATCTTCACGGTGGAGACAGGAGAGAGTATTTCTTATGGTGGAGGCATATTTGGCAAGAGAGTATTTCTTATGGTGGAGGCATATTTGGCAAAACACCATAGTACTTTGATTTTAAAGGATTTGATTCAAAAGAGAAATGACAATACTTGTGACTCTTTGGAGATGTGAGGCGTCAGTATATGATCATTCTTAACACAAAGATATATAGCACTGTGGGGTAACAATTCATTAATGGAATAAAACCATAAATCATGGAGGAATCCGATTTTTTTTTTTTTTTTACAAGAGTAACAGTTTATAATAACTAGAAAACTTCTGCTATTCCAAAGATTCAATACCTCTTTGGAGAACAGGCCCCCAACTGCTGACAGCCCAAGAAGTACATCAGGTTTCACCTGTCGCACCTGATTAGCAGAGAATGGAAAGTTTGTGATCAGTAATGTACAGCAGTAGTTCACCATATAGCTTATACTGTCTACAATTTCAAATTGAGAAGCTTGCACCTTCCAACGATAAACAGAGAACGAGAGGAATCTTTTCATATTTCTATATTGACATGTAAACTACAACTGGTGATACTTTGGACGACGTCATTCAGCTTCCACAAGAAATTAAGTATCATAATCAAAACAGAGATTCCAAAAGAGATAGAGAGAAGGCAATAATAATAATGTGGATGATGATTGTAGGCAGACTCCGTATTGTCAAACTTATGGACAACTGAAAGACTACCTGACACAAAAATTGAGATTAACTCCAACTGGCACACTCAAATGTGGCTCTGGCATAAAGAGCAAGACTTTGAAGCACAACCATCACCTCTAGTCAGCCCAACATAGTTCTTGAAGGGTGAAATTTTGATTAATTCAACGGTTTCTAACAATTTCAGGTGCTACCGTATTTGAACTTTGAACTCAATACCAGATTTCGGACTCAACTAAAACAAGAGAAATGAAACAACAGACTAATTAATGACACTAATAAATGAAGTCCTTTTCGTGACATCCCACATCGGTTGGGAAAAGAAATATGAATTGGTATATTAGGTAATGCCCAACACGTGACTCAAAAGGTAGCAGTAGCTGGTGGGCATTACCTAATATACCAATTCATATTTCATTTTCCCAGCCGATGTGGGATGTCACACTTTTAGTATCATACATTATGGAGATCCCACTACCCCAGTACCTCATTTCTCATTTAAAAAACAAACCTGCTTTGATTGTGACTAAAAAGATCACACTGCTCCATTTATAAACAAACATCAACACGTCCAAGAAGTTTCAAATTTGTGTGAAGGAGTGCCGAGATGTGTGGCAGTAGACTATCTAGTTATAACACGGATAAAAGCGCTGGAAATGTTACCGACCACTTCCTCAAGGCTTGCCCCTTCCATTAGTCCTTGACGACCAATCTCTTTAACCTTCCTTGCAAATGGCAAGGCATCCGGATCTATGTCTTCTCGCTCCTCAGTTATCAGGCCCTGATAACATAGACCATGATCCAATCAGCTAGAAACAAATTGAATATGGAGAGGAAAAAAAAAAAGATATAACAAGATTTTGACATAATTCACCAAAAAAGGGGATAAACACCATGACAAGTAAACAAACAAAGTATTTTCCAATCAACTGAAGGGGTAGGATTCTCAGCCTACCGCTTTATGCAATCATATTAGTTGATGAAATAGCTCACCTTAGCATCAACTACCCAAAATTGACTGCGCGCACTCTCAAAGGCAGACTCATTATTTCCTGACATCCGTGCCATTGTTTTCCTAGCAGCATTAACAACCCCTATTCCTGCACTGCAGTGGCACAAAATTAGGCAGCAAAGTCTAACATGTAACACCAGTACTTGTTCAATGATGGACACAATTAGAACATTTCCACATAGTTCTTTGCCAAAAAAGATTTGCTTGAGATTTACAAGTCTATTCAAGCAATACGTACAAACAATACATCAAAATGTACGAGGGAGACAAAAAGCACTTGGCGCAAAATATTCAACTATTTCTCCCTCTTTACAACGTAAGGATGCATAGATTTGCCTGGTTCATAATGAAATACAAGTAGCAAACCTTCCAGCTCCAGCAACCACAATCTTCATCTTTGGGAAGTCAATCAATGGCTTTCCTTGTGCTCTCACAGCTCCTAAAAGACCAGCAATTGCAACTCCTGCTGTTCCCTGCGATGGAAATGGTCATAATCCTAGTTGCCAAATACAACTCTAAACAAAAATGTCATGCAAAGAAGAGAATGTATTCTCGATTTTCCTTGAGTAAATGGATGATTCTTTAGCTTTTTTCTTTTTTCTTTTTAACTCCGATGATTATTTAGTTGATCATAAAACACCGTAAATGGGGAAAGACAATGCATAGCAGTAACGAGCATGAATTTTAAAGGTCCATTCCAATGTTGAACTGACTGATAAAAATTTCATGTGTCCCTGATCAATTTTTTTTACTTATTCAATAACAGAAGGAACCGCTACACAGAAACGCAGACTATTTGTGTCTGTAACCACTAGTTAAGATTTAGGAAATTTCAGACAATTTTACAATGGCACAAACATATATTTCTGACCATTACGGTAGATAAGTTAGAGAACAAAAGAAAGCTAATCAAAGTCTATTAGATGGTTTAAGAACTACGCCAATTTCTTTGTATCCACTTAACAATGAAGATATGTGATTGTTATCACTTATAATTGAGAAAGTTGTTTACCTGAACATCATCATTAAACATCCTGTAGCTATTTCGGTAACGCTGCAATAACTTGAATGCCCACTTACTTTGGAAGTCTTCAAACTGGGGCAAATCAAAGCAGTATTACTTTCTTATTTATGAAGGCAGAAAACATTTAAAAGGATAAAAAAGAATCGGAAAATAATATGTCCAAGAACTAACACCAATATGACATAAATATATTAACTACACGTATAACACCTGCACTATCACATTTGGCCAACGAGTGAACACAGCCTCCATGAATTCATCAACAACTTCAAGATACTCCTCTCCCTCAAGGCGGTGTTCTTGCAATCCCAAATCTAAGACAAAGGACAATAAGTCATTGAATTTTTCTACAGCAAGAGAAATTTTTTTTGTCAATGGATGCACACAAATTTAGCGAAATCAGGTTGGGATTAAATAGACATTTTAAGAAGCTAATATAAACAAGTCATGCCAATTGGCCTAGATGTCAATCCCAATAGTTTCGCAAAAAAAATAAAAAATACCAAGTCAAAAGAAGAGCAGACACCATGATGCAGTTAGACATACTAGAAACTTAACAAGAGCTCAACCATGTCTTTAATAGAGAGAAGCATTAATTCTCGAGGAGAAGAAAAGTGAGGACAACATCAGCATTGTACCTTGATTTTTTTCATTCAACATATAGTTCCTCGAAGAAAAATCCATTTGCCCAATCTCCAAAAGGTAAAAGAATTGCTTCAACTTTTATAAAGGAGATTTTTCTTCAGTAACCCAAATTAACCACTTTATAGATTGGAAGAAGACCCAGCATCTCATGAAGTCAAAATGAAAATTAACAGATTTCCCACTAGAACTGGCCACACTAATTACAAGGCGGATAACTTTCTGGGAAGTAAAATTCTCAAGAATGATACTCTCTAAAATGGCATGAACACCTCTTCAAAGTAAATATAGTTTAATGCAACAAAATCGTGAATTCAAAGTAAATAATATTTTTTAAACTTCATCCATCTTTAAGAAGTTCTGGATTGTAACAATTGACTGAGCTAATACAAAATGACAGGATGATAAGCGACCATATTCAAAGTCACTCATATAAGAGTTTTTTTCGTTTTTATCCCCTAAACTATGCACATTTTTTCTACTTCATCCCTAAACTATCAATTTGACGATTATATCCCCTAAACTATGCACCTTTTTTCTACTTCGTCCCTAAACTATCAATTTGACGATTTCATCCCCTAAACTACCTGTTTTGCAACTTATTTGGTCCCTTTTTAACTCCTATTTGGGGGATGAAATCGGTTAAAATCAAGTAGTTTAGGGGATGAAATCGTTAAATTGATAGTTTAAGGACGAAATAGAAAACATGTGCATAGTTGAGGGGATGAAATCGTCAAATTGATAGTTTAGGGACTAAGTAGAAAAAACACAAATAGTTTAAGGGATAAAAACGAAAAAAACTCATCATATAATAACCACCAAGAATAAAGAAATGGTGCATGGTGTCCCCTATATGAAATTCTTACACAATGGATCTTTGAGAAGCTTTTCATTGTTAGTTCCGACATCAATCATGACAGGAAGTACCTGTTGAAGGTGAAAAAAAACACAGGATCATTCAGTCTCATCTAGCAGTTAAAACTGAACTTTTTGAAGTACCCTGTCTCATGTATTTATTTAACATAAAAAGGAACAATATTAACAAGTAAGACTGTAGAACAATGTTTTTATTCCAAGTAAACTTGATATGACTCAGCTGCAAAGGCTCATTCAGTCGCCTTTGATTTCAAAATGATTGGAAATTTCTTACTTTGACAAGCAAATGACTCAGATATGAACAGCCCCAATTCAGTTTGGTGAGCTCATGAGAATATACATGTTACGCCCAGTTAAAGGGACCAAGTTGGCAGTAGTAAAAAAGTAGAGAATATATGGCTTTCCTTAGCATCATTATGCAGTCTGATCCAAGCATTATCCAATGGTGGTCTCAGACGGAAGCAACTATCAACTTTATCGTTGATTTGAGTTTCAAATAGCAGATGATCATTTAACTTTTCTTCGCATCCATGCGAGCAAGTACATTGTGATACTTCATTTCTTTGTGACAGCATCCTACAACAAGAACCCATGGGCCGCCAATCAAAGAAAAAAAAAAGAACCTACGGGCCGAGCCCAAGTTGCTTAGCTTTATTCAGGCCCACACCACATACTTGATAGTGTAAATTGCTAGAAGAGTTTTGTCTCATAGGTCACCCCAGCGGATCTCGTATCCTGCAATTCCCCGGTTTACAGCTCATTTTGAAAAGTCTGCCACATAGGGGTTCGGAAGATAGAATTTCCATTTGAGAACACACAAAGTGACAGCACATGGTCCCCACAATATTCTCTAAACTGCATCAAGTATCAACCAGTCTTACAAAGCTATTCAAGTCCACTCAAACTGCCCCATGGATGAACAGAACCGACTAGCCACTGGTTCTATGCCTTGACTACATGGCCGCACTTGTTCAATCTACCATGGTCATGGTAATGCTAATGAAATCCACTTTCATATTGGTAGGGATTAGCATACGAGTGCAATGGGTCGCAGTATAGTGAACTCTTTCTTAAAAAAGCAATATGGCTTTAGCGGTAATTAAAGAGTCGTGTCAATACATAAGCACAACATTTAATGTTATGTCCTCCATATTCTGCCAAACAAATCTAAACAATTTCAGCTCAAATATAGTCAAAGTAAATCATTTACGTTTTTTTATTATGAGTTAACAAAACATATGTGCAATAATTAAATGCAAAATACAAACATGCACAAAGAAATATTTACTCTCTGAGGGTTTATTCCAGCAGCTGCAACATATAAATCTAGCTTCCCAATTGCAATTCCAATACCCTGAATTCCGAGGTCACCCAGACCCAATATTCTGCTTCCGTCTGTTACCACAATCATATCAACCTAAAACAAAATCCCTTTCATCAATATTCAAGAGCAAGAAACAAAAATCAAGTCCAGACGTGAACTGAAATGTCTGCAACAATGTCAAAGGACAAAATTCTTGCAAAGCATTCAGGAACACAAGGAGTGCTGAAAGCCAAAAATTCCAGGCACTAACTAATCTCTTGTTCCCACTCAATATTGCAAATTGAAAATCAGGACCGCAAATATGAGTGGAAAGAAAAAGACAGAAAAGCTAAAAACACGTTAAATTTTTGAGAAACTTTGAGGGAAACTCTCCCATGCCAAAACAGAATTAGACAATCTCAATCTAATAATTGAGTACCAAGTGGCTTGGAAGCTTTTGATTAACAAGCATCAATCTTCTGATAGAAAAAACAAGCATCAATCTAATTAAACCTAACAGAGCCTTGCTGATAAAAACAAAAATACAGTGGGTTTATCAGCAGTACCGCCTACCTGATCAGACGGCCAATTATAAACCATTGACATCATTTCACCACGATCAGCAGCACTAAAATACATCCCCCTGGGCCTTCTGAACAATCCACTGTAGTTCTGGCAGACAAGACCAACTGTAGGAGTATAGACTATAGGTGCATATTCCTCAATTTTGGCAATTAAAACCTGTAAAAATGAAAAAATAAAAGCGGTGTTGCGCAGTCGGTTACAGTCAACAACGAATCTTACCTTTTAGACAGTTTTTACAGCGTCCATAAAATGGAGTGATTGAGATAATGATAACAAAAGCTGTATAAATGCTTCAGCTGTCACTACCAGCGGGCAGGGAAATCAATAAACAGGGAATATAGAACAGCAGCTAGACAGAGGCATCAGACCTCACTAGAACAGAATAATTGCAGTTCTTGATCAAGATTTTCATAAACAGAGTGGACATATCATGTTCTCCATGCAGAATAGGATACATTGGTTGCCACCAATTCAATTGGCATTAAAACTCTGTTGTGAAAGCACTATTCAGCAATGATGCTCTGTTTGGTTGTATCTGTTCCTTGTTTGCATTATGCTTCTCCCCTTTGCATTTTGTTTCGCTCTATGTTCACATATTTGCATCCCCCCACACAAGATGGGTTTGCACATGGGGGAAGTGTGTAGAAATTTAATAGCTTTGGGTTTGGGGACAATTGGTGACTTGACACTATCATGGTATAGAGCTCTGATGCCATGAGATACAAGGTTTGAGTCCTGTAAGATGCAAATGCTCTTCAGTTAAGACTTAAGAGTACTTCGTCTAGTGTGTACTGTATGCATTCCGTTAGTTTATTATTTTGCCTGTCACTCCGTACAAAGACAAGCTTGCACTACAAAGGGAGGCGCAAAAACACTATGGTTTGGAGTATGCACTACTGGATCATTTCCAGACAGCTTAACTATTGGACAAACTGGGTGCACTTAAACTGAGATTAAGGGCTCAAAATATTGATCTGCAGCCAAGGACACTGGATAAGGTAAACAACTGGACAAAGTTTTGAACTCACCTTGTAGTACATGGTCTCATTTCTATCATGCAATCTGTTCAGTATCCGCCACATGGCTAAAGCATTTGTGTCGGATGGGCCATCCCTAGCATTAACTTCAAGCCTCTTCAGGTCCGTCACTGTATGTTTGACAGAATTTTTATTGCCAACAATAAAAATTGAGAATACTATTTACGAGAATAACCTATATACCAACTAAAACCATTCATTGTATAGTATCATTAATATTTGTGAACAAAAAGTTGCCATCTAAAATTCCATCGATGACCACAGGCCGTGAGCTTGAATGCTATCTCTACCCAGCTCAATAGAGCAAGTTGCAGTATCATCGTTGGCCATTGGTTTGCGTAGGACTTGTGAAAGTAGTTGGAAACTAAATTTTCAGATTCCATTATTCCTCCCCATTTTTACGGTCGTACCTTAACACGTAATAGAGATTAACTAAACATAGGAGTCGTAGGTAAAAAGACCAACCCAGTTCTGTGTGAGACATTTATTACATTGGTAAAACATGTGGTCACAGTCCTGGCAAGGCAACAGATGAAGTTATGAATGCCTCGATCCCGCTAGTGGAGAGGCACGAGAAGTCATAGTATAACAAGATCATTTCAATAAATAAAAAAAGCAATAGGAAAATCCCAACAACTTTCTCAGCAACAGCTACAGGTAAGTCGTCATTTCAACCCAACGTGATAAAATGAGACATGGTAATTCCTATCATATTAAGATACTATACAAGAAGAGTCATATGTATTGCAATATGAGATAGACAGAGACAGGGAGAAAACTTACTGAAGCGTTCAATTTGCTGTTCGGAAGACATAACATTCGGAGGCAGAAGACCGCGAAGATCAAGACGATCTCGTTCTGTCATGGAGAATGCTGTTCCCTGGTGGTCTTACAGAAAAAGGTCAAAATTAGTTTTTTGACTCTTCAACCAGTTAAGAAATGAAGGCATCTTTAATTAGTCAAGTAGGCCTCCATGCTAGTACTCTAGTGTATGCCTAAGCTAAACCAAAAAAGAAAATGAACCTCGTATCTGTATTAATCCGTAAATCAAAGATGGCACTACAGAAGAAATCAAGGGCGTAAATCAAATATGACGCGCGACATCTTACTACCAAATGTGACAAGCGACTGGTTCCTAACCCAAGATGAAACAGATTAGCAAAACTACATCATGATTGGAATAATAAATTCGAAATCAGAGCATCTACAGCTCACAAACAGAACTGATGTAAGTGTAGTCCTGTTATGTTTCAAGCGGAGTTCTGATGTTCGGGTGGCTAATGACTCCACGAATTTGAGCCTAAAAGACTAAGCGCAATTTCAATCTTTGGCTGCCTCCCAAAAACCCTACACCTAGATCAAAGAAAGAGTCTAATGACACCCAATTACAAAAGCTGACTGGAATCTTTGGCCACAACATGTGCATCAGTGCATCCTAATGGAAGTTGAGCTGAAGAACTCGACACGAAAAGCCTAAATCCACAAACCAGATGCCATTGAAGTTCTTGAACCACATGGGTGTTGTCTAAACTGCAGCCTTGTGCAATACCTATTTAAGGATAAATCATCCAAGCCAATGGAAATTGGACCCGACTCCAACGTTTTCATAGCTAACAGATAGAGTTTCAGATAATTTCTTCTTTCTTTTCTGTGTGGGTATAAAATACCACCAAAATTCAAGTACCAAATCAAATCAAAATTACACGTGTGACACAACAAAAACCACTATCATAACATAGAAATTTGGATTTTGATCCTGTCCAATCTTGAAACTCAGGCAAAGTAAGTTAACCAAACTCACTAACCATTGAAACTTCACGTTATAGTGTTTCCCCAAAAGGTTAACTATGACCTTCAAAATACTCATTGTCTATAACTTTGGTTTTGAAGTGGATGCTTTAGTGTGTTATCACAGTAGGCTTTGGAGGATTTTGGGCAATACTCTATTATTTGTGCTGAAAGTGCACCTTGTTTAACTGGAGTACCAATGAGATAGATCTATTATTTATCAGTGCATATATAAGTCAGCACATGCAGGAAGGTGTAAGGGCTTTAACCACCTTAAGTAGATGTCATTTCCAAAACTAGTCATTACAAACAGGGGAGACTATACTGCCGTTTGAGGGGTTCAAATAATACACTAAAATTTTATATATTTTCACATATAATTTGAGTACTTCACAAATTGTCTGCACTAGATCATTGGGGTGAAGATGATAATTCACTTAGATTTGCGAATAATTAAATAATAGAGCTCAGCAAAATAAAATAAACGAGGCCAGATAAATTTTCAACGATGCTTTAATACATTTCTATGGCCGCTGTGCTAAAAATCCTAGACTAGCATTTGTGCCCTGATTGCAAATTTTTATTTTTAAAATCCGATGTTTTAGTAACACTATCAATAGCAGAATGATCCAATATAACTAAAGCAAATCTATATCACAACAATTAACACCCCCTTTGGATGGAGAGAAATGAGGAGATAAGAGAGGGGAACCCTTTCTCACCAAATCTCATCATTTTTTGTGAGAAAGGGTGAAAAAGGGAAGGAGCCAATCAAAACATACTATTTTGGTACTTTTCTCTCAATTTGTCACCAAATTATTCAATCCCAATGAGTGATTTGGAGAGAAACTCTACTCTTTTCTTTTCTTTTCTCAACAAATCACTCCATCCAAAGGGCCTTACTAAAAGAAAGCAAAAATAACAAAATCACAGTACTGCTCGAACTACAGAATTACCTTGTTGAACCATGGATCATGAAGAATGTCGAGGCCTTGCTTGTGAACAATAGCTGGACGATGTCCTTCGGTAGTGGTGAAAGATCTTTCACCTATAGAAGCAGTTGTTCTATGCTGCAAACGCTTGATCAGAGACGAGGATATCCTCATCTGGCGCGAGAAGTTTGACATTATTGCAGAGCAGAGGAGATGAGAGAGAGAGCCCTAGATTTTGGAGTAATAGTAGTGAGAGATAGAGCGAGAGAAGTCTCTCATCAGGAGATGGGGTGCTTGACGAGTTCGACGGTGGATCTGTGAATTCGTAACCGTGGAAAGTTCGTTCGTTGGAGGAGTCAACGAATTCAGACTGTTGTTGGAGGCCATTCTTCTGTCTTTTGTTTTGGGCGATTCTATTCACAGCCACTGTTTATTCCATACAATCCACTTTTATTATTTTCTCTATGCAACCCATTATCTACTTCGTGCAACCCATTAAATTCACCTTAACTTCCCACAATACCCTTCATCTTAAAAAACCCTAAATCTTCCCTACCACCCATTGCCACCACCAGCCAGTGCTACCACCCATCGCCACCATCGGTCATCGCCGCCACTGGTCGCCACCACCACCCGCCGCTGATCACCAAAGTTGCAGCACCGTTCGACACCACCGCCATCCAAGCAAACTGTGAAAATTAGATTTCTGCTCTATATATCTATTTCGGTATGTAAATGTCGAAATACGTCATA
>JAXBDA010006650.1:0-20096 GCA_036023075.1 Gaultheria prostrata
TATGGACAATTTTTGTCCCGGTATTAGTAATCCCAATGCGTTTTCGGGAACCAAACAAGGGAAAAGGTGGGATTAGACGCGCATAGTGCTATCCCAGGCGCCTAATCCCTGAATCAAACGAGGCCTCTTAGTACGTTAGATTACTACCGATCAATTAGGACGGTTATTAGTTAATTTCTTTTTCGTGAGCTATTTCGTAGATTGTTATGTATTGGGCCTAATTTACCTGTTAAGAATCTCACGTGGTTGATTAGTGTCCCACTATTAAATTTTTTTATTGTAAAATAAATTTTTTTTTTTTTGAATGACTAAAAAGGGTGGGAGGGGAAAACCAGTATAACAACCCTCTGGGCGTGACCATAGGGACTCCCAACCGCCAATGGAATGTCCGGTTCGAGCCATAGCTATTATCGTAAAGACAGGCCGTCACCATGACACACCTAGGTGCAAAGTGGGCATAAGTATGTACCTCCACAATCCATTGCCACTGGCAAGACTCGAAATCGAGTCTCCCCTGAGAATGTGAGACACCTTGCCCACCAAGTTACCATGATCGGTGGTATTAAAAAAAAAAAGGGATGATGACCGGTTTTGCAAGCTCTAACCTACAACCTCACCACTCAGTTCAAAAACAAAAAAAAAACCCTACAACCTCACCACCCAAAACCAAATTTATTGGGGACACATCACTGGGCTAAGCCCGGCGTCTTTTCACAAGCTATTCAGACTTCAGTATCAAGAGAAACGGGTAAATGCCCATGTCGATAACTCTCTCAGGTTGTGTTTGGATAATGAATTTGTGTAAGTATTTATTTAGGAAAAATTAAAAGGAAATATTAACTACTAAAATTTGTTTAATTAAACCTTTTTCCTCCCATCTAATTGGGATCACGGCACCCTATATTTCTGCGGATTTCAAATTTAGCACAAAAGGAAAAAATGAAAGAGAAAATTAACACTATGGCCTTGTTTATTTTGGGTTTTCAAGACCCGGTTTCCAAAATCTTCTCACGTGACATGTTTCAAAAAGAAAAGGGAAAATTCTTTCAATCCACACCTAGCCATTGAATCATGTCTAAAGATTCTTATGCAGTGAAGTGAGATTCCTTCATTAATTTAATGGCTAATAAATAGTACATACATTGGGGCGTAGTAAGTAAAAAAAAGAATCAATACAGGTCAGGACGTGCTTGAGATGACTTCTCACTAGTTTGGTATGAACTGGCAAGGTCCTCATAAATATTTTTCAAATTTGGGGGCCCGGGTCAGGTTATCCGTAACTTGACAAATTCCTGGAGGACAAATCAAATTTCCAAATTGGAGGAATTTTATATCACTTCCACTTTACATATCTAATTTTTGTATTTTCTAACCAACAGGTGATTTTTGTCTTCCTGAATTATTCTCAATCTCTTCTTCTTTTTTTTCTTCACTGGATGAGCAAAAGAGTTACCATTGCCAAAAGTTTAGCAAGAATGTTCCAAAAGCATGGCCACTTGTGGAGCAAAGTCTTGCCAATGCTTGCAAAAGTAATTTCTTGAGCTAAATTTTGCATGAAGTTTGGTTTCGACAAATTTTTTATGCCTGCACCATCAACTTTTAAGGTATTGCTTTTGAACCGACGAGTTGAGAGAACATCAATAGTTGAGCCATTTCTAAGGTTGATAAATGAGAAAAAAGAGCCTAACCAGTGAATTTGTCTCAACTTAGAGCAACTCCATCAGTCTAGACAAAAAAAATAGTCATTTTGGCTCAAAAAGTGACATAGTGATATAGCTAGCAAAAAAATATTACCTCTACCGAACAGACTAGCCACTTGACTCAACAATAAAAAAAAACGTCTAACTCGTCTTCAACCTTAGGGCGTGTGAACGTCACGCGTGAGAGTGGATCTCACTCTCCGTCACGCGCGTGCAGTCGCCGGGAATATTCTCCGACGACCAGTCTTACACCATTGCACTCGCCTCGACGAGACCTACAATTCTATGGTGCCAAATCGATTTTACAGTCAATCCTCCGGCGAATAGGTTTTTTCCGGTGAGAGAGAGAGAGAGACGTAGCGAGCCCGACTTTCCACGCCAAGCCTCGTCCCCTATGGCGAGGTACTGTGGACACGGCCACGATGGCGAGGCTAGTAGCTAGGCTGCTGGGCGATCGTTTTTGTTGATTTTCCTGCCAAACTGGCCAGTGGTGGTTTCTAAGCGGGGATAGAGAGATTGTTGGAGATGCTCTCAATTGGTTCCGAAAATTAATGAGCTTGAAAAAGTATTTACACATGGCTTCTTTACCAAGGGAGCCAATGTCAAACATATTATAATCGAATTGATCTCGAGTAGCTTGACTTTTTTATTATCATAAGCTAAATGAGTCGAGTTGTACCATGTTCCATTATTCGATCAAGCTTGGCTTGTTTCTAAGGCCAGAAGTGAATATAGGATTTGTACATAATTGGGGCCCTAACCAGAATATTTCTATCGTGATAACAAAAGTTATAGTTTGAGTTTATATATTATACTACTCGGTATATCTAATTTTTGTATGTAAAAGTAGTCATCATTTTATTATCTTACATGCGTGACTACATATTTATTGATAACTTGAAATTATAGAGAGTTTTTTTCTACACATATACATTTATTTTAAGAAAGTTATTCTCATCGAAGAGTTTGCAGGGGCAATCTTGTAGAATGTTTCTTAATTAACCTTACAAAGTAGTTCAATTTAAGAGAATATTTGGAGTTTTGGAGGCTCGGGCCCCTCCAAGTAGCCCATTATGTTCACTCCTTCCAGGTTCGATTCTTCTTGTTAGCAACTCTTTGGCCCACCTCACCTATGGGTAACCGAGGAAAGGTATGTGGGAGGGGCTTAGGAATTAGTATGAGGTGCGCGTAAGTTGTCCCAGGACACCCTACATTACCACACACAAAAATGTCCGAACTTTTATTGTTTAAATTCAAAGCTTGATTTGTTTATATAATAAATTCAAAGTTGTCCGAACTTTTATTGTTTATCTCGAATGAACTTGTAATGAGGAAACACGAAATGGAACTCACATAGTTTGGTTGGTTTGGCAATCTTAGCTTAATACAGTTTCGCACCAACCAAATTGTACTTTTTTGCCCTTTTTTTGCCATTTTGACACTGTAAAAAAGGCCCGGAAAAAAAAAGAAAAAAAGAAGAAAAAAATGAAGAAGAAAATTCAAACTTCATTAAAATGG
This sequence comes from Gaultheria prostrata, assembly GCA_036023075.1. Taxonomy (NCBI): domain Eukaryota; kingdom Viridiplantae; phylum Streptophyta; class Magnoliopsida; order Ericales; family Ericaceae; genus Gaultheria; species Gaultheria prostrata. The sequence goes on from JAXBDA010006650.1 coordinate 3,219, forward strand.
CGTGAACCACTGAAGATGCTTTTTAGGCGTTTTTTAGTGCGTACAACACAAGCACTGCTCACATTACTATGTTGGATCTGGATGACTTCCTTTTCATTTTCATTGGTTTCCCTTCAACTCAGCATCTGTATATAAAACTTACACGTACACTTCCTCCCTCCTAAATTTCTTTCTCGTCTATTTTTTAAGCATGCGTGTCATTTATAAAAAATTTATATATTTCAATTTATAATAACTTTTTTATGATTTTGAAAATGTTATGTAATAGAAATAGCTAAGATTTGGCTTTAAATAAAACCTGAAATATTACATATAAAAAGCATTACACATTTAAAAATATAAAATTCTTTTGAGATGTCGGGAACAATTAAAAGTGGACAAGAAATTTTGGTATTTTTGTATAATATTTGTGCATAGAATAAAACACAAACAATGAATCTGGTGGTGGGTGGGGTAAGTGTTGCAGAATGTCCAGGTGCAGCCATTTTTTTTGGGGGGGTGGGGGGGGGAGGGAACAGAAACAGCTAGCAAATTACAAGAAGCCCCCCCTGCATGTTCTTTTGCAAACACTAGTGCTTCATTTGTGGGATAATATATGCATAAACTATAACACAGATGCCCTTGAAAGCATCAATATCGTTTCTCTTTTTCGTTTCATTTTTCCCTTTGTTTAACCATTTTTAATTATCTAAATTTAACAGCCCATTTGGGATAAGGTTTGGTGAGAATGTAGTATAATAAGTATATTAGTATAACTCATTGAATGCATAAAAGCTGTACGAAACTAGAAAATAAAGAGAACTATGGACATATAATACGAGGCCCATTTTCTTTCTCAATGTTTCTCACCCTAAATGGTACTCCCTCCGTCCCAAAATGTTTGGTCAAAAATACTATTCACACCTTTCAAGAAATCATCTTTATTTTGTAATTTATACTACTTTTTACGATTTGAAAATTTTTGTTTAATAAAACTAAGCAAAATCTATTAAACAAGACCCATATTACATTTATAATTCATTATACCTTAGAAAATATAGATGATTTTTCGAGATGTGTGAATAGTGGATGTGTGCCAAACATTTTGGGACGGAGGGAGTATAATTTTGTGTGAGATCACAGAGGAAATGGAAGATGTGTCAATCGGGCCACTCCCTTTGTTTTAGCTTATTGCCGATCGAAAAAAAGTAAAAATGAGAAAACTCATGTGAGAAATTATAGGCAATAGGACCCTCTTCCGTTCCTTTGTCATGTTGAATCCATTTGGGGAGGACATTTTCAATACAACAGTTATTTGTAATACTTTTTATTTCACATGGGGTATGATTTATACATACATGAAATTCACCCTATATGAGAGGGCGTAACAAATAATTGTCGTATCCCAACAAATTTCCATTTGTGGATCTTATTTTGGGACTATTTTTTTTTTTTTGAACTGCATTTTTGGGACTATTTTGATGATCCAACAATGTAGGAGTAATTTTTCAAAACTCATCAAGAACATCAATTGCATCCAAAATTATTCCATTAAATGTCACGATTGATATGTTTTTAACCAATTTATATTCTAATTCAGTGTTCGAATCTTTATCTTTTCCACATGATTGTGTTCTGACCGCATCAATTCATATGATGGAACATGATTTAAAATTTGAACAGACAGAGTGGACAGAACCTGCAGTCCCATGACTAACTGGAGAAGGCTTCCTTCCAAACAAGGGAATCGTGATGGGACTAATCTATGTTAAGAAATATTATTCCACATTGCTTAGGAGATGAATAGGTGATCACTTAATATATGTTGGGATCTCTCCACTCATTGCCAATTAGTTTTGAGTTGGATGTTTCCACATGGTATCATAGCAGGGCTCATTCCACTCCACATTTTATAAAAAAAAAACCAACAAAAAGGCTGCACGATGATAGGACCCAAAAAGTGGTCACACGTGAGGGGGGATGTTAAGAAATATTGTCCCACATTGCTTAGGAGAGGAATGGGTGATCACTTAATATATGTTGTGACCTCTCCACTCGTTGTCAATTGGTTTTGAGTTGGATGTTTCCACACTAATCATAGTTGTGTTTGGCTTATTATCCGTGTTGAACCATGCGCCCAATTCATGAACATATAAACACTCGGGATCTTGGATGCCATGAATCAAAGAAAATCAAATAGAGAAATTGAGGGAGAGAGAGAAAGACATAACAAACAAATATACGAGGTTCGCAATTGTCTACTCCTAGGGAGCTGCACAAATTCACTATCAAGCAATGGAGGAAACTCTCAAAGTCTCTCTCTACAATTACAACAGCTTTTATCAAAAGAATATGATGTTCTTGAAGTTGTAACCCTAGAAAATAACATAGCATGGCTTTTGTATCTTGACCGACTCTACCACTGTAGGACCAAGTTGATCTTGACCACGGTCTGACCATTTTTACAAAACCACATAAACTGCTCAGGATCACGGCCGTCCCGACCATCCTTGAAATGGTACTGACAAAAAGTGGCTAAACGTCAGAAATTAGTTTTTGTAACCGCAATCTCCCACCCGAAGACTGATTTGTACACCCGCCTTGTAACTCCATCCAAACCCAAAGTGAATGTAACAATCTTCACCCCTCATGGTGTGGCTCGCGCCTTTAGATTCATCTTCACCTGTCTGACATCCTTGTAATACAACTTGTACAGTTGTGTTTCAATCTGCACATTACTCATTCCCACAATACTACACGACTCATCATCGCTTAAGTATACTTTGCCCGAAGTCGCCTACCATGTACTTCTTCAGAACCTCTTGTTAGCAGTTGCGTGGAATGAGATGCCCAAATCAATCACCCATACCTCAATGATATTGTCCATCGAAAGAATAAGTGTGTCCTGCAAGACGTGATTTCCTTGGAGCCTTGGAAACTGATGACATGTGGCCCACCTAGCCACAGTTCCAAAATTCACCTTTAACAGTACGTACAGTGATTTCCCACAGTTTCCCTTGCCGTATGACTTTGACCAATTCCTAATTCTGACCACCATTGGCCTGGCTTCTGCCCCTTCTGCTCAAAACTTCGTAACCACTTGAACCGGATGCTACCTCTAGCAATTTCTTTCTAACTTCCTCAATCAGAATCAAACTCACAGTTTCACTTAGTTTGAAAGCAGTAACGGCCCACCTAGCCACAGTTCCAAAATTCACCTTTAACAGTCCGTACTGTGATTTCCCACAGTTTCCCTTGCCGCATGACTTTGACCAATTCCTAATTCTGACCACCATTGGCCTGGCTTCTGCCCCTCTGCTCAAAACTTCGTAACCACTTGAACCGGATGCTACCTCTAGCAATTTCTTTCTAACTTCCTCAATCAGAATCAAACTCACAGTTTCACTTAGTTTGAAAGCAGTAACCGTACCTTGCCAACTAACTATCTAGCAACTGAGACAACATTAAAAGGCTTGAACCTTGTCATCAAACGTAATACCAGCATACACAACTGGTCAACTATTGTATTAAACTCATTGAGATGCGAAATAAACGAACATTCTTCAAACATATCAAATTGAAAAGCTTTATTTTCATAAGGTGTACCTTGTTCGCAACGGAGGGCTGCTCCAGTATCTTTGAGAAAGCATTCATAAGATTGAATGTGGTCTTCTCCTACAATATGATGTATCTGACATACTTCAAGAGCGATGATAGGATCAAATTCATAGCCTTCTCGTCAAGAATATTCCACGTTGCATTCTCTTGTCTTCTTCCCTTTTTCCTTACCCAGCAACGAGTGATGAAGATCTTTCTGATACAGGTAGTCCTCTTTCATAAAGCAAAGTCCAAACCTCGAACATATCAATCTTCGATTTCCCTTCTTCTGAACCCATAGCTCCCCCTGGAAACCCTAGGTCAACCTCACCAAACTGAAACCCTAGATTGATCGAACCCCCTTACTGCAACCGTGGCTTTGATAACAGCTGTTGGGATTTTTAGTGATGTTGAATTAGGCGCTTAACTCACCAATACACAAACACTCAGGATCTTGGTTACTATGAATCGCAGAAAAACAAACCAAAGAAATTAAGAGAGAGATAGAGAGAGAAAGACGGAACATACAAATATACGAGGTTCGGCAACAGCCTACTCCTCGGTAGCTAGACCAGTTCACTATGAATCAATGGAAGGAACTCCTAAAGTCTGTCTCTTCAAGTACAATAGATTTCATCTCAAAGAATAGATGTTATTGAAGTTGTAATCCTAGAAAATAATAGCAGGGCTTTTATACGCGTCTATCTCGCGTTCGATCATTCTGACCAACTTGCCTACGGTCCTCACTGTTTTTACAGAAACCTTAGAACCTTAGAAACTGCTCAAGACCACAACTGTCCTAATCATCCTTGAAACGGTCCTGACCAAAAGTACTGAAACGTCGACAATTTGTTTTCGCAACCCTATCAAATTGCCTTGTGGTTTATCAACCTACAACAATGATCTAGTATTCCCCCAATTCATATGTTATTGTAGTCAAATAATTTCTTAATGTTCAATTTTGTTAGTTCTCCTATCACCGTCGTTGAATTGAATGAATGACAACCAATGGTCAACGGCTCTAATTATTATTCTACTCAGTAGTTTTAGATATGACATTATTATTGTTGTTGTTGTTGTAATTATTGATTATTATTTTTACTCCAATTAAGTTCTCCTCGTCCTTATGTTCAAGAGTTGCACAAAATGTGATGGAGGATGTTTGTGACTAACGTGTACGGACTAGTAACTGTTTCTATCTTATGGACTACAAATTTGTAGATAGATTTACGAACGAAAAGTAACAGTTTAAAACTTTAAATCGATCAAGTAATGAATTGAGTATTTGTTTTGCAAAGTTAAATCTATTTGTTTTTGTAACATTTTATTCTCCCTTAATAAATAGTCCCACCAATCTGCTAGCAAACATAAGACGCTAAATTGATAAACGAATCAAATAATAGATTTTTTAAAACTTGGTTCGAAATATTAACAACTTTTATAACTCTCTAAAGTATGGCTTGTTTATTACACGAGTAAAATTTCAAATAAACTTTAATCAGCCAGTCACGAATCAATTTCAAACAAACTTTAATCAGCCGATCACGAATCAATCTCCAGTACCTCACATGAGTCGAATCAATCTCCAGTACCTCACATGAGTAGTTCGGTTCGTTTATCAACCATAAACCCATCTTTATAATTTAGTCGGATCATACTTTTGCAAAGGAATGTAAAGAGTGAAAAAAGGGTAATAAGTAAGTAAATACGCATTTTATTTATTCGATTCTTTGAACATTTTTATTCCCTAGTACATCGATTCACCTATATCTCTGATCCAAACACAACCTAAGCAACAAAAGAATCAAGAGTTCAACCAATTCCGATCACGAAAAAAATAACGTTAAATCAACAGTTACTGGTCTCTTGACAAAAAGATATACACATGTTAGTATTTGAAAAGACTCTTGACTAGAAGATGAAGATGACATAGGAAACAACCAAAGGCTCCAAATAGTAGGAAAGCGACAAAGACCACTTAAGTATTAGACATTTGTTTGACCAAAACCATGATGGAGTGTCTATTTCCTGAGAGTGAAGGCTCTCCAGTCTCCACTCATTGGCTATCTAGTCAAAGAAATACAGCGCTAGCTTCAATATGCTACACAAATTAAAAAAAAAATTATTAGGAAGAAAAGAATTTGGGAAAGGAAAAGCCCAAAACACTAATAACCAGAAAATCCCATAAATTCTTTCAATTCCCAAATTCTCAAGAAGAAAAGACTGCATGGATTCGCTTCAGCTTTTAAGAACGAGAAAAAAGGAATAATCATAAAGGGGAAAAAGAAAGAGGATGCTGAGCCCCAACGGGACCTTGGTCCAGTTGGTTTGGTAGGTTTGCTCCCGTACACAATTGACCAGGTTTGATTATTCGGTCAGATCACAAGAAAATAACTTCTTGTGAATCTCTTAGTCCAATCAGATGTGGGGTTTGGGGATAAGCTGTCAATATGTAAAAGAATACCATCACATGCTCGATAAGTTGTCAATACTAACAACTCCATTATTAGGTACTAATTACCAACCAGGCATGTTCAGAAACAAAATTCAACAGAACCAAACACCAACATCACACCTTAATCAGAATATTCCAACCTAAGCATATTATTGAAATGTGTTTTTAGAAAATGTAAGTAACTTATTTACAAAACAGATCTACTTGTCAATTTTCAAAAAGAGGTCCAAATGGGAACAAGTCTCGCTTCAGTTATACAGAAGGAAAATTTACAAGAAATCAGGTGCAGGAAGATTTCAACCACTAATCAAAAAATCAACTCAAATTTTCATTCAATTCCAAAAACAAGAGAATACATATGAGATTCTATTCAATTTTAGGACTACGAAACTACAATGGTTTTCAAATTCGAAAGCAAACTCTGGACAGATTTGCGTTTCGAATGAGAGACCAACATGCCGAAACTATGCCATAGCTTTGTACCAATCAATATACTAATACACCCGAAGGGAAAATACAAATATGTTCCTCTCTTTTGAAACCTACCAGCACATGTTTGATGATGAAAAAGATCAGTCAACTTGCCATACCGCTACTGCATTAGGTAGGAGTAAACATCCAGACATATTAAGAAAGAAACAACTGTTTAGCCATTGAACATAACCCCAAAAACAAAAACACCAATACCACCACAATAAGATTCAAACCTAACCATATTGTTCAGCTGTATTATAGAAAAAACAAAAAGCACCTAACTTATTTATATGACAGATCAAGTACTCTAAAACATTTCAACAGCAGGGTCCAACATGGGGACAAGTCCCACTTGCTTATCACCTCAATTCTGGAACAGCTACTACTTAACAAACTCTACACTACTTAGTAAGCAAAGTACCATAATTAAGATAATTTTGGCCAGCGAAGATTGCACTTGATCTCCACTTTTTTTTAAATGAATCTTAAAGGAAGCTTACTTTGGACTTTGATTTCTTCATAATCTTCTTTGCTAGTACCAGATTGAGACATCTGGCTTCGCGAGGGCATCCCTTGCTGCTCCATGCAAATGCTCTGGGTAATCAACCGATGAAAAATTGAACGGAGATCCATATATCATTGGGAAATTGTCGTTTGTGTTGGCCTCAAACGAAGGATTCAAAACCTTGCACTGGTCAAACCGATTTTCCTGTTGTGAAAACATCGAGCGATTAATGGGTAAGTTAGCTTCTTCAAAAATACTACCCTCCATCACAACCCCTTGACCATGGATGTAGTTGTTCTCCTGTTGACAGTGAATGTTTGGTTGTGGAAGAGAGTGCGACATATTCTGATCTTTGGAAACTGAGATGCTCATGGGATTTGACTGTTTGTTATTTCCTTGGATATTAGTATCATAGAAAGACATAAGGTCACTGATCATTTTCTGCCCATCTTCCGGAACACCAAGCCCTGATAGATCAAAAGAAGGTTGGACAGAGTTAACTGGTACAGCAGTAGCTGGCTTGGGATTCACAAAAGCCTGAGGGAAAACAATCGGCTTAACTTCGTTACTGCTGTGAAAACTTGGAAATCCAAAGTCTGAAGAGTTGCTTCTATAGGGACAATTCAACTGATGATTGTCTCTCCTAGACCTGTCATGGAAACCATGGCGGAGATCACCATGCGGACAATTAAGGACCTCACATGTGTAAACCTTCTGATCCATGATGTTGTTCAGTTCATTGTTAGGCTTCCTCTTCCTGGTGAAATCCAAGTTGGTGATGACTTCATCCTTGATTGGATGAAAACTATCGTTAATCCGCCCTCCTATACCCATGTTCAACAAATCAATGCTATTGGGTTTCTGCTCCTGGACATCAAAACTTTGGTCATCTTCAACCCCTTCAACATCATACTCGCTGCAATCGTTTATTACGAAAGAGCCACTACCACTGGACATCAAAGGGGGACACCGGTCAGGGTAAAGTTCACGTGCCAAGGATTCCTCCTGATTGATAATGGCAAGCCAGGTAGCACTCTCCTTGGCAGTCATCTTGTCTTGCAAGCACTTCGACTGCCTCACAAGCTTGCGAATCTTGGCAATATCCGGGGACATGTGTTTGATCACAGCAGTTAAAACACCCACCTTCCACGCCTTTTTCAAGTCATGAGGCTTCTTGTAAGGAGGAGGGCCTTGGTCCTTTTGCAAACCCAACTGAGGCCACCACTCCTCGTTCCCAGTAGGCCACCACGGAGGGGGAACGCCCTTCTCTAAGGGAAACCGCCTCTGTGGGGGATCGCAGTGCTGCATGAGAGCGGAAAGTAGCGAACCAAGGGTGGTGTCCTGAAGCTCCTGCAGAGTATGAGGGGTGGGACCCACCGGATTCGACCCCTCTGTCTTGCCAGGGATTGAATGGTCTGCTTGGTATTTCGCAATCGCAGCAGGGCCATTGCGATCAAATCTCACTTTATCCTTCCACCACTCACGAAGATTGTCAGATGCACCACTTACTGGTTTTCCCTTCTCCGGAATAATCCCATACACAAAACCCTGAGCTTTACAAACTTCCATCATCTTCAACATGTACTTCAGAATCCCATCTTGAGCCCTGGACATCTTCTTCCTCCTTGCTTGCTCCTGGGACTGGCGTTGCTTGGCTGCATCAACGCATTCTTTGCCTTTATTCATTTCCTTGAGCCGCTTCAGACGCATTTTGTCTCTCCACATCCTCCTCTCGAGCTCATCCACGTCAATCTCCTCATCACTGTAATCGTCATCTTCCACAATCGCATCCGGTTCATTATGAGTGGGGGCAGCCATATCTCCACCCTCCCCAAGTGGGGCCGAAAAGAAATCAAGATCGCCACAGAAACCCATCTCGTCAAACATCATCATTCCCCTGTTAATAGCAAACCTTGGAAGAAACTCTAAAGGAATTCAAGGAGGACGCTACAACCTCCAACTAAATCTCAGAGCTAGATCGTTAGATAAAAGTACAAATTCGAAGTTATTCAAAGCCCATAGCGACCTCTCTGCAAAAAGCCAATAAAAAAGGCCCAATCAGAAGCTAGATCTAATCATTAAATGAGTACCAACAGGTTCAAATCTTTACTGACACCAAAAAAGGAGAGAAATTCACAAACAAAAACCATGGACTAAAAAGCAAAAAAGTCAATAGCAAATCTTACAGTAAGTCGGTCCAAAATATATCCATTCACAATCTCTAGAGTAGATCAAAAAGTAATTCAAAAATAACACACAAGTTGAACAACTGAAGATCCCAATTATCTTATGAATTTGATATGTAAGGGAGACTCAGAAAGCAAAATAAAAAATACTCCTATAGATAAAAGCAATTCAGAAATTTTCACATCAACCTCTATCACCATCTTCAAGTCGGATCCGACCAAGTAAGAGACCTACATAAATAATTTCAACCGATTCATCTTACAATTTTCTCCAAAAAACTAATCACTTCCCGGGGAAAATTAAAGGGATCAACTAGCTCTGGCGGTGACCCTTTCAATATATGAATTAATAAAACGAGAAAGACAAATCCCAAAATTTCCGGATCAACTGAACGATTAAAACTTTCAAGAACAAGTTAAGCTTAATGTTTCATAATCAGTATTTTAAATAAATAAAAAAATATATCAAAAGCTAGTTTGGTTGACTGGCTTCGAATTTGATTTTCTAGAAATTTCGGAAAATTAAACAGCACATAAAATTTGCCAAACGGAACAAAATAATCAAAGCTAACATATAAACAGGATTAAAAACAAACAAGAACAACACTGTTCCTGAAAACTGTCCTGGAATACAGATTTCATTTCAAAAACAGCGTCCAAGCAGGTAAAGCTAATTCATGTTCAGAAATTCTTCTATCGATCTGGATCTATACAATTCAATCCAAATTAAACCCAATACCCAACAACTAGAAACCCACATAAAAAAAAAACCCACTAATAGAAACCCATACAAAAAGGCATGATTCGAGATGATCGGAAAGTAAAGCAGATAAAATTAACAAATTCCAAAGCATATTTACCACAACTTGTTCTTTGTTGGTCAGATTCAACTCTCTTTCCTCTCCTGCAACGCGACGACCCTTGGAGAGAGAGAGAGAGGAAGATGAGGTAGAGAGAGAAAGATGAGAAGGGTCTATGTGGGTGAATTATTGTAGTCTTTTTTTCTCTTTGTTTGTTTCTTCTTCTCTGTAGGAGTCTTTGTTTGTTGTATGGGGAGGTGAAAAGTGTCGGCAAGTGGGTGTATTGCGAAATTAATTTTTACGCTCCTCCTATAATAAGTTTTCTTCCATGTGAGGAAGAGCGGAAAAGATATTTATAAATTCCGTCCAATCAGGTGTGGCGTTTGGGGATAAGCGTTTCTGGTCAGCGAGGAGAGAGAGAGAGAGAGAGAGAGAGTGTGTGTGTGTGTCCGAATCGCGTGTAAATGGGAGTGCGTAAACTGTAGTGGGAATACATTTATGCTTTTTACTAGAGTTTATTTCGTTTTCATAGTGGAAATACATTTAGCATCGGTTTTCCGATTGATTTTAACAAATGTTGATTTTAACAGATTTTATTAAATAATAAATTCACTTTTGCCTCCATTTTTAGATAATAATGGATTTGCATAAAATTTCATGGTGACAGAGAGAAGAATAAAGGCTTAGAATAAGATTCAGGAAAAATAAATATTTAACTATCGACAATAGTTAGTTTATATGTGTTCAGTTATTACGGATTTCAATAGATGATGTGATATGGTGAAATAAGATCGTTGATTTCATGTTCAGTTATTACAGATTGCAGCAAAGGATATGGTACGGTATGAAAGAAGTTGTGATAGATGAGATTCTCGATCACATTGAGCTGACATTAAAAGTTGAGTTACATTTTAATGCGATTTTATTAGTAATTTATCGAGTTCTCGCTATGATCACTTGCGCTATTCCGATCGTGTTAGGTATCGTTTGTCATGTGTTCGTTGATTTTATTTGCAGTTCTTATAGATCGCGGCCGAAGATACGATGTGGTGTGAAGAAGTTGTGGTGTAACGTGTTTTAGATCACACTGAGTTATACTTCAAAGCTGAGTTACACTTTAGTACGGTGATTACAATAGATGATATATGGTTAAAGAAGATCGTTGATTTCATGTTCAGTTATTACAGATTGCAATAGAGGATATGGTATGGTATGAAAGAAGATGTGATAGAATGTGATACTCGATCACATAGGGTTACCATTTAAAGTTGAGTTACATTTTAATGCGATTTAATTAGTAAGTTATCGAGTTCTCGTTACGATTACGTGCTTTATCCCGATCGTGATAGGTATTGCTTGTCGTGTGTTCGTTATTTTTATTTGCAGTTATTACATATCGTGGCCGAAGATACGATGCGGTGTGAAGAAGCACTTGTGATGTAATGTTTTAGATCACATTGAATTATACTTCAAAGTTGAGTTACACTTTAGTACGGTGCTTTCAACAGATGATATGGTATGGTGAAAGAAAATCGTTGATTTTATGTTCAGATATTACAGATTGCAGTAAATGATATGGTATGGTATGAAAGAAGTTGTGATAGAATGAGATCCTTTATCACATTGAGTTGATGATCAAAGTTGAGTTACATTGTAATGTGATTTAATTAGTAATTTATCGAGTTCTTGCTACTATCACGTCCGTTATCCCGATCGTGATAGGTATCGCTTGTCGTGTGTTCGTTATTTTTATTTACAGTTATTACATATCACGACCGAAGATACGATGCGGTGTGAAGAAGTACTTTTGATGTAATGTTTTAGATTACATTTGAGTTATACTTTAAAGTTGAGTTACACTTTGGTACGAATGTGAAATCGGTTAATCAAGATTCGTTGCGATCACACCGGAAACGCTTACCACATTATAACATATTTAGTTGCGTGTCTACGCCCATTGCTCCATTTTACACGCAATAATAATGTATTATGATAATCTTAGAAAACAGTTATATACATGGTACAAAGCTTAACACGATACTATTGGTGAATGTGATCACAATGTGAAAATTTGTATTAATAAAGAGATGTGATTTTGTAACTACCCGCCCCAGCTGACTTGCTAACTCTTAGCCTAACCATATGACTCAAAAGGTTAACATCAAGTTAATAGTAGCTAGTGTGTGTTTTCTTTATATAGAAGTCCACATTTTGGCAAGTAGCCGATGTGGGACTTACTCTCAAGGATGGGTTCTCACAGATTTTTTGTATTATTCTACATCCTTTGATCAATTATGTTTATCTATAGTTAATATGAAGTTTTTGATAGTGTGAGATCCCCGATTACATTGAGTTAACTTGAAGTTTAGTTTCGCGTTTTGAGTTAACCTCAAGTTAACAATAGCTGGTGGGTGCTTTCTTTATAGAGAAGTCCACATTTTTTCAAGTAGCCGATGTGGGACTTACTCTCAAGGGAGGGTTCTCACAATCTCCCCACCTTATGATGCAACGTCCTCGTTGCGTTGGCCCAGCAACTTTCCCCTAGTATTAGTTCTGCATAGCACTTTGTTCCAAGTCCGACATTCAAGAGGTGGCTCATGCAGATTCTAGAGGTGGCTCATGTAGACCGGGGGTGTGCTCTGATACCACCTGTAACGACCTGCCCCAGTTGGCTTGCTAACTCTTAGCCTAATCACGTGGTTCAAAAGGTTAACCTCAAGTTATCAGTAGCTGGTGGGTGTTTTCTTTGTATAGAAGTCCACATTTTGGCAAGTAACCGTTGTGGGACTTACTCTCAAGGGAGGGTTCTCACAATTTTTTTGTATTATTGTACATCCTTTGATAAATCGTGTTTATCTATAGTTAATATGAAGTTTTTTTTAGTGTGTGATCCCCGATTACATTGAGTTAACTTGAAGTTTAGTTCCGCATTTTGAGTTACAATTCAATATAGTCTTCTTACAATCACACGTGATTTTCGGCCACGTTGACGTATCTCCAATAAGCTCTCTTAATAGTTGTTGAGGTAAAATATTGTGGTCTTATTACAAAACATCACGTGTTTCTCATGCTGTTTAATTTAAATTAGATGAGATTATCAAAATGGTTTTTAAATGATTGTTCAAATTAATTAATTTTCTAAGTATAACAATCTTGTACTTATCATTTGGTTTAAAAGTAAAAGAAGAATTTAAAGTAGCATTAACACGATAAAAAATAGCTGGAAAATTCACTTCATTGACGTGATATAGTAATTAATACATAGTGTGAACTAAATTACTTGACTTTACAGTAAACTACGGTTGAGTTACGGCTCCGTGTAGTTCCCAAACATGTTGTGTTGTTACTCAAATTTATTACTGTTCAATGTAGGTTAATTAACAATTTTTATGCATCGGTCAAGTCCACACGTGATTCTCGATCGATCACATTTATGTAAAATACTACTTAATTCGCATGACACGATTGTAACACGATGTATCGTATACGATCAGATATAATTTAAACATAATACATCCACTTACGGATACATTGAATTGTAACTCGAAAAGAATGTCCAAAACACGATTATATTTTTTGAGTTCACACACGCTAACCCCCTTGTATATTCCTTCAATCATCATTTGCACAATTGTTGCTTAGTCTACTTAGAATCAACTCAAATCAAATGTTCTTTCTATTTTACAAGTAATAGTTTTGGCTACGCTTCTTAAGTGTCAATACAAAAAAATAATATAATTTTGTTCATATAATTTGGCAGATTTTTAAGTTGTTGCCAAACCTGCATTCAAATTCAATATTCATTTGTATCCAATTTCATTTCCATCATGTTTAATAAGCTTTTATACTTTTCTAGTTGTTACCTTTTTCTTTAATAATTATAATTTATAAGCATACTATAAAAGCCACAAGACTCTTGATTTCGAGGTGGAGTATTTGAATCTTCAAAATGGGATTGTTTTAAGAAATAAATTAAAGTGATTCTATGTAATAAATTCGGGCATAAGAAGCTTCATCACCTTTGACACAACCGGGAATACTCCATTTAATACCTCAGTGGGATAAATATTATTCCATTAATCTTTGTTCCCTAGTTTGGTTTGGCTTCCTTTTTAGTAATTCTTTGAATGTCCCTATCTATCACATCTGTTCTTTTTTAATTTAATTTCTTTTCTTATTTTGAGACTTTCTACTGTATTTTCTTTTTATTTTAGAATGAAGATATTTTGCAAAAATGCTTACTAAACAAACAGGAAATGCTATAGCGTTCAAATTAGAAGGCAAAATAATTTGAATGAGAGTGTTCTAAAGGATGAAGCATTTAAACCTTTAGAGCAATTGTAGACTCTTTATTCAAATTTCTTATAGTTTAGCTCGTTGATTAAATGTACAAGGGGTGCTTTGGCTTAAAAATTATTTTGGATTTTTTTTCTTCATTCAAAATTTTTCGCCTTCGTTCATTTGGTGTCAAATTTTTTCATGGATTGTTGGTTCTTTTCGACAAGAGGAGTATAAATTCTAAAAAATTATGATCAAAATCTTAAAAAAAAAAAATTGACAAAAATTAATCCAACACAAGCTCTATTTTTTTATTATTATTTGTGTTTTCAAACTTTTACCTATTTTTGGTTCGTATTTTTTTAGTTTTTCTGATTCCTCTCGTCAAGACGAATCAATAATCGCAAAAAGACTTGACGCAAGCCGATAAAAAAAAAAAAAAAAGACTTGACGCAAAACTTACAGATGTAATTTTTAAAAAATATAGAAAAAAAAATAGTCATTTTCACATAAAAGAAATAATGAACATGGATATAACAGCTCGTTTGGCTGCTGCATTAGGGGTATAAGATTTGGTCCCAGATGAGTAATCTCGGGCCCACAACTAGGCCTTGGTTTGGAAGCAAAATGGACATGGGAATAAAATAAGGCCCGGATTCAATAGCGAGGCCCACGGACTGTTAATTAATAACAGTCCAGGGAGTGTCCATAAATAATACCCCTCATCATCCCAGACCCTCTAATTTATCATCCCCTTATTTCAACTACAAAACAAATCAAGTACTATTTTATTCTCCCTTATAATCAAAATCTTTCAAACTAAGTATTATTTAATCCATCATTTATAAATGTCATTATCAATGTGGGCCATATATAAATAAAACCTCCGATCATCTAATCTCTCCTTACTATTTAATTCACCCAAAATTGATCTAGCATCCAATTGAGCCGTCCCCAGGATACATACTCTCATCCCAAGTCCCAATAGGCTTATTAAACAAGGCCTTAGGATGTGGGAATAGTGGGGTCATGGTTTGAGATAGGTGGGTTTTAGTTGATGAATATTTTCCCCATAATAGTTACATAAAGAGTAGTTAAAAATACTTAAGTTTTGACGGAGCAATTACAGAAATTACTTTTGCGACGGAATACAAAAAAAAATTGGTTACACCGGAAAGCACTTTTTCCTTTATATATTACTCCCTCCGTCCCTTTTTAAGTGTGTTATCTGAGAATTTCAACTATTTTTCTCTTACATTAACTTCTACAACTTTTACATCTACTTTCCATTACTTACCCTTATCAATATAATAATACCCACTATTTTTTTTAAAACGAATCTACTTTTTAGGGCAAAATAGGAAATGTACCCACTAACTTTTCAGAACACACACTTATTAAGAGACAACCCAAAATAAAAATGTACACACTATAAAAATGACAGAGGAAGTAATAACATTAAGGCTCCGTTTGTTTCAGGCGAAAACGTTTTCTAGGAAAACATTTTCTGTGGAAAACATTTTCCAGTGTTTGGTACGACGGAAAAATAAAATCACCGAAAAACATTTTCCGAAGTTGATGGAAAATTGAACCCTTTGGACTGGAAAATGATTTCTGGATTTTAAGCCCGGAAAACATTTTCCATGAGTCAGTCTAAACCAACCCCGACATTTTACTCCAATCGCCTCTCTCTCTCCAATACCATCGTCACTGGTGGCGGCTACCCCAGCCATCTCCTTCCATCAGCAACTACTCCTCTGATCTCTCTCTCTCTCTCTCAATCAACTCCACCACAAAACAACGCCGGCCGACAAATTAGCTAAATCACAAATTTCACCTTCTCGGTGTTCGTTCCCTCTCTCTGTCAAAACCCAATTAATTGTGAGGCAATTGACAAAAAAACTTACTTGTACTTGTGTCCCTCCCTGTTGTATCTACTGGATTCAACCGAAGAGTGTAGGGGGCGTTCTCTCTCCTCCCCTATATCACCCGAAATCCCTTCTATTGTCTGCAATTAAGTCAATTTTAAGGTTAGTTTTTCATTTCTGGCCTTCGATTAGTGATGCTGGTGTTAGAGGTCTTGCGGAACAGCGGAGAGAGTGGTGGTCGGTAGATGTTATTGGCGAGGGTTATAGAGAGAGAAAGGGAGCCTGACTCCAGAGAGAGAGGCGTTTTGAGAGGGAGTGATCATATAAATGTGGGTGCTTAGGAAACTTTGTTGGGCTCACATTTTTGTGACGTGGTGGATTCACATAATGTTTTTTCTTATCAACCAAACGATGGAAAATGCTTTCTAGAAATTGTTTTCACCGCACAATCAAACACCAGAAAACGTTTTATTTTATAGAAAATGATTTCCATGGAATTTTTTTTTCTAGAAAATGGTTTCCGCCCGAAACAAACGGAACCTAATTAATAATTGAAAATAGATGATTGCCCAGAATGAATCAGCAGCTTCAGCTTCAGCCTAAAAAGATTGGCTTATTTATCTTTTTGGTCCCCAAAGTATTAGCGTGTGGCCAATTTCGTCCCCAATCTAAACATTTGTCCAATTTCATCCCCAACATTTCAAATATGTGTCACTTTAGTCCCCACCCCTAACAC
>JAXBDA010006651.1:0-20094 GCA_036023075.1 Gaultheria prostrata
GTTTTTTGTTTGAAATATTAGATGAATGCTTTTCGAAGAAGCATAAATGATTTTGATGTGGATTTCCATCTAATGAAAGAATTTTTTTTGGCTAAATTGATGACTTTTGTTTCTTGCTATTTTTTTTAAAAACTGAGATAGGAGCTTTTAATCTTCCCAATGAATTATTCGGCAGTCTTCAATAGTATTGAATTAGTGGAGTACATTGCTCAAGATTGAATTAATGACATTGTATGACTGTTCGTGGATTAAAATGGTGGGTAATTTTGTCCATAAAACAAAAAGGTTATTCTTTCAAAATGAATTAGTGAAGGAGTTAATGAATGTAGTTTCAAACTTAAATTCCCCATACAAGACCCATATTAAATACTCTCTTTATCATATGCCCCAAGGGCACACATTAACAAGACCCATAAGCCATAAAGGCTGTGGTTTTAATTTTTTTTTTTTAAAAATTGTTAAGAGTGAAGGGCACATTATTGTTAAGTAGGCCTAGGGCACTCCGGACCCTTGGGCCGGCCCTGACGATACAACAATAAGCAGACTATTTCCGTGCTAATGTGTGTACACATAGAGCTACTTCAGGACCATTCCGACTTTCGAGAGTATCAAAAGAATGTTGAGCAAATAAAGGAGAAGATAAATGAAAACTTGACTACCATATATCAGGATGATGCACCTTATTCAATAGGGTTCGCAAAACACTGGATATCATTTTCCGTGTAGCTAAAGGAGGAAAAAAAATGTGGGACCTTGTTGCTTTTATAGGATTGGCTTTGAAAGTCAATTGAATCTATCTTAACAGTTTCTAAAAATTTGGTAGATTTGGTGCACATGATTAAGAGCATGGGATAATTTTCTTCCTGAAATGGGTCAAAACAAATGTGCCTATTCCTGTGTCTTCTACGGCAATTTTAGTCTCCACTTGCAGAAGAAAATCAATGAATGATAAATTATTATCTATAAAGAAAAAAACACTATGCATCACTATTCATAAATAGTGTTTGACGGCTGAGACTTTTGAAACAGAATTGAAACACAAACATTAAAAGTTTTCCTCATATACATACATATTTTTAGGGTCGACACATGCCCAGAAAATAACACTACTTTCTCATTTAGATATAGTCCAAATTAATAAGTAGCAATCATGTATCCGTTGTTTTCAAATAAAAGTATCTTGTCTATTTTTACGGTACTCATAGCAAATAGAGTAGTAATGATCCTTATAAATAAATTTTTCTAACCCATTATATTTTCCCTTTTAGTATCTACTAAGGAGATGTGATACACAGTTCGATAAATAAATAAATATGTTAACATAAAAGTAACCACTGGGATTAGCCTGGTGGCCAAACTCGGTTCCCTTCCTTAGGGAGGTCACGGGTTCAAGACAGAGTGATGGATTCTGAACTGAAAACCCATCAACTCTCGTCACCATTTTTTTAGATTTTTACCAACAATATTTACTGTGGTTCTTATACACATAGTACACATGAATAAAATGAAATCAATACTAAAAACAAGTAATTAATAACTAATTATTCTAGAAAATACTTCGAGCATTAATGGAATACTTTAGGTATCCCTTTTTTTTTTTTTCTTGAAGTAGGTATTTCTAATTATAAATATTTCAGGTACCTTTTAATGACAAGTAAAATACTTCCGGTATTAGGGGCACACTACTTCTAGTAGGACACCCTTTTCTGGTTAGAGCTTCGTGCTGATAACGTGTTATATGTTGTGAAATTTTATTGTACTCGCAAGCGCACGAATCGTATTGTAATATAGTATGGCGAGGTCGAACTCACAGGGACTTACGATTTTTTAATAGGAAAATTAAATAACACCTAGTTCCCAAAAGTTGTGAATTGTTTTATGGAACTAAAATTGAAGCAGACTTTAAAAATAAATAAACAGTGAACTAACTATCGAAGACTAGAAATTTTGATGTTACTTTTTTAATTAGGGGAGAAATACTAAGGTTTCAGAATCCATACCTATTAACTCGTATCAATATATATGCATGATCATTGACCTTACCCAGAATTTCTTCATGATAATCTGAAAGCTAATTCTGTTACCATGGAAAATATCATCGTGAAAGTTTGTTAAAAGTCTAATATATGTTCCTCTTCGCTCGCAGGTATAAAACCAAATCATTATATGTATCCGTTTTTAACAAATTACAATAAATATCCGATTTTATAGTTGACAATGAAAAAACTAGCATTCAACGCTAAAGACAACTCCAAATCATGAGAAAAATATGATTGAACTCATATCTAGAATTTATTTCTAACAATTGACTTGGAGTAAGAACAATTTAATTATAATAAAACCGCATATTTGGGTCAAATCAAATCTCATGAATATACAAAAATAGTTGTTAATGGGGCTTCATCCTCAATCCTAGTTTAAGAATCTAGCTGCTCATGGAGTCAAAACACGTAAACACATAAGAATAAAACTCCATTGAGAAATGCTTACGGAAAATAATGAATATAAGCAGGGGCGGACCCAAGGGGATCACGCGGGGGCACGTGCCCCCACTGACCCCCACGCAAAACTCAAAAAAAATAATTATTCATATTATATATTTAGCATAATTATGCAATATAACACTATATTTAACATACACACTCATATATATCTCAAAATAAAAATGTAGAATTAATTATGTGCTCATTTTCTGTTCTTTTTTTTTATAAAATATATGCATTATAAACATTATAGTCCATAATAAATGTCTTAATTTAGCAAGATCATTGACTAGAAAAAAAAATTGCACGATTATAATTAATAAGGTGCCCCCATTGGGTATGATTCTTGGGTCTGCCATTGAATATAAGTAGAATTTTTCCTCCTTCTGCTCTTGCCGTGTACTCGAGATTCCGCAATTTCCTTAGCTGTGCTTCTCCATGATCCCCCATGTTGCGTGATATATGTCCCTTTTTATAGTTGCTGTGTGGAGTGCCCCCAAGCCTAACTTGGATGCACCGAATGTCTTCCTAAAGAGAGTCCTCAATTCCAAAACAAAACTGAATATTTTCTTTCTTGTGGATACCAAGATTTGCAGGACCTAGTCAAGAATCACGTACAAATCTTTAGGGGTATAAGTGCTGCTCCATGTTTCCTTGCCAAAGTCAATATCAAACCCAAAGTTTTGGAATCTGTGATGGCATTTGCTTAGATTTGATTCGAAATTGCTTGCAAATTGGACCCGGTGCTTAATTCACTCCGATCAGCTTTCTTTCTTCTAATACCCGGATTTGTGTTACTTGACATAATTATGGTCACGGGTTTTTCTTCCTCACAAAGTAAAATCTGACTTTGCACTTCTTGAATCCAACGGCCGAAACTTTATTTAAATATCATATTTTCCTGCAAATTAATATTTCGAAATGAATGATATTAAAGATAACAATAGTATCTAATTAAGCACGATGTAGAACTAACAACATGCACATATGGATAGCTATGTGTCAATATTTTGGGCTTATCATTATAAAACTAAGCCGATAATAAAGGAAAGTGCATAAACTAAAGAAAATATTGAGACAAGATATATATATATATGAAATCAGTTTTTCAAGAACTATTACGATCTATTACGCCGTAAAATTTATAACATAAACGAATAACAATATTCTCAAAATAAAGGTCAACATTTCAATAAGTCAAATTCCAAAGCCATTCTTATAAGTCAAAGTCATACATAATTTAGAGTCAACGGGTGCCCGTACCCCAAATACATAAGTGATGATCAAGTAAAATTTAGTACATCATCGAATAGTCAAAACATTGAATAAATAAGAGTTAAAAAACCATCTTCCCAAAATACTAAGCCATAAAGATGATAAAATAACTCCTTGTCAATGAGCTTTCAAAAGACATGCAATCACACACCATGTATCCACGCCATGCTCCTTGCCGGCTACTTGAAATTAATAAGATGAGCTCACTAGCCCAGTAAAAAATATTTTTACTAACGCTAAATGTATAGAGAATGAGATGTGCATGAGGAGATGACAAATGTAAACCAAATGACCAAAGTATGTAGTGGATGATCAAACCAAGTGTCAAGTGTCCACGAAGTACCCAAGTGCCCCACCAACCCATTTGTCAACCCTTATTCCAACTCAAACGTATCGTGTGTCAAGTTCATCACTTCTGTATGCCATTCATTCATTTTTCCATATTCAACTTATTCACGATGTCAATCAATTATAGATATAGGGAGCTTGTCCCTCTGTCGGATTTCGTGGGCTCTGTTCACCCATATCCAGGGATGCACTGAATGGTGGCCCTAATATTTACATTATCTATTTCATCAATTTATTCCAAGTTCATTCATTAACCCTTACTCAAACCAAGCGCGTGTCTCATTTTCACCACTCTCGTCATTTATGTGCTAAACCAACTCCTCGCAGTGCGTGTCCGTCATGTGTCGTTAACTTTCTAATCATTCTAAGTGTCATAATCCCAGTGTCATAAACAAAGAGGATAAGAGGGGTCTCCCAAGGAAAAACATCAAAACGTGTGAGTGTACGGGCGAACGGGGACTAACCAAGCAGCAAGAAAAGGCCCAAAACAAAATAATTTTTTTGACCAACTGATGGCTTTGACCGGACCAACCCCACTGAGCTTCGGACCAAGGGGGAAGATTGTGGAAGTTTTTGACCGGAGGGTTTGTCCGGACCAACCCCACTGAGGTCAAGACCAACGAGGCAGATTGTGGGAAATTTTTGACAGCTTTCAAAGATTTTTTCCTAAGGGAGGGGATTTCAACCCAAGGCCAAATTTCACAGTTCAAGCTCAAATTTTGAGATTCCAAACAACCAATAAACATGGAGGGATGATAAAACATCAATCAATTGAGAGATTAAACAACCAAAATCATAGATAGAAGATCAAACAAGATCAAAACCCACTGGTGTTTCAAGCAAAGAGTATTGCAACAAATCAATAATATTCATCTAGAGGGAGTAAAAATTGGTTCCCTACCTCAAAGATTAAGCGCCAAATGGATGAGAGAAGAAAACCTTAGCCCTTTTTCTCGAACCCCAATCGAAATACACCTCCTCCAAGCGAAACCAAAGGTACCCGAACTCCAAAAAACGCGTAGATGATGGGACCTAAGGTTGGATCTTGAGGTTATGGAGTGTGGGAGGTGGATTTACTGGGAGACTTGAAGAAATTTTTGGAGAGGAGTAGAGAGAGGGGGTGGCCGGCTCCGAGAGAGAGAGAGAGAGAGAGAGAGAGAGAGAGTTTGTGTGTGTGTATTTTTATTGTTTTTTTAAAAACCTACAATATCCTTATATACATACCTCTATTTGCACCCACACACCCCTTGTATTTTCAAATGTGTTTTACATGCACCCAAATGCAATACGAACTGGCCCACTTTTCCATTGTAAAACATTTCCTCACAATATTTCCGGAAACATTTAAAAACACGGGTCCTTACAGGATCGATCTTCTAGACCAATTATATTTTAATTACCTTTCTGTCTGATTCTTTTATTTCCCTTCCTTAATTTCTTTTTTTGAATGTACAAAACTGAACATTTTGATTCAATATTTATAGACCAAAGTTCACAAGCCTTAATAATTACCCATACTATTCCTACTAACATGAACATCAACTTAGGTGTGACTTGTTTGTTTGTAGTCAGCCATATATTGAATGATTTCATAACAAAAAACAGTTTTTTCAAAAATAGTTTTTTATAAAGTTTTTTTTAAAAAAATTTGTATTTACAAACTTTTTTTGAAAAAAATTGTTTTCTTTTTACACTGTTTTTCAGCAATTGTTTTTACTAAAAATTGTTTTGTTTTAAAAGAAAGTTTTAAACATATTATTTTCAAAAACTATTTTTTGTAGTTTGAAAAAGTAATGTGGCAAGTTTTATGTATCCATATTTTAAAAAGTAATGTGGAACTATTGTTTTTTGATTATGGACAAAACATACAAATGTGAGATTTGATATTGCTAACTTTAACAACCTTAAACAAAGAATCAAAATTGTCACAAAAAGTTACTGTTATTTCATTTTGGTTAGGCATTGTGTAATGTGGATGCCCTAAGGGAACGAAGGCCAAGTTCCCAACCATAAAGGATAGGAACGACAAATAGTCAAAAGTGTTGAATTATTGGACATCGACAGGCA
Organism: Gaultheria prostrata; assembly: GCA_036023075.1. Classification (NCBI taxonomy): domain Eukaryota; kingdom Viridiplantae; phylum Streptophyta; class Magnoliopsida; order Ericales; family Ericaceae; genus Gaultheria; species Gaultheria prostrata. Next base: position 6,174 of record JAXBDA010006651.1, read on the forward strand.
ATAACCTATTTTAATTCTGAAGTATAGATGTACTACACGGATTTGGACGTCACTGTACTCCGTAGTGACCTCAATTGTGTACTTTAATATGTATTTGGAATCGGAACCGTTCAATTTATCGAAAATTTTGATTAGATCATTCATGTAAAAAATTAAATTAATTGGATATTAGTAGTCATATAGTCGGATAAAATTTATTTTACAAAAAGGATGGCCAATATAATTTAGAGAATAAACTGTAAGAAAAATTTATTTAAATTGTGTGTCTACTAATCTTCGATCATCATAATTTGTTGAACTTATAATGTGTGCTTATTATTCTTCAAAAAATGAACAACTCTGATACTAAAAAAAATTTCCGAGATTCCACAATTAAAGTCACTGCGCACCCTTAAGTTCATGTGACACGCAGCCGACTCGCATCAAAACCGACCATATGTTAGAACTAGAAGTATAGATACTACATGGGTGTCAAAGACACCGGTCCATATTTTACTTCTCTCTTTCTAGGTAATTTTCTCTCTCTAAAATCTGCTCCGGACTTACCTTCGCACGTGGGGTTTCAGCTTTGAATCCAATTCCTCCCGACAATTCTACCCAAGGGTCTTGCAGATATACATATAAATGGTGTGAGTGTATGTAAGTTACCTGAAAAAACATGCTTTCCGTAAATGGTGTTGTCCTTTACATTCTTGCTATGAGTTGCTTCTGGTTATTGAGGATTACTGAGTCGAAGTTGCCTCAGGGTGAAGGTATGTCAGATTTCCCATTTTATATTGTCGCTTCTCTCTGTTTGGCTGCCAAGAAAATGTAGGAAACGGTGTGAAATTGAAACTGGAGGTCGTTTCCCATTATCAGGTTTCACTTAGACTGTTTCTTTCATTACGTTTTGTGGTGGTTGTGTTGAGTTTGAAGATCATGGTGATCTCAGGAAAGGAAAGATTTAGAGGTTTAATTTAAGGATTCGGCTTCTCTGCAGTGCAATTGCAGCTCTGCATTGAATCTACTCGTTCATGTTGACAATTAATGGTTCAGATTTGTTAAAGTATCTTACCGGTAAGAATAGTATCTTACCAGTATATGGGTTATAGTATCTCACAGTAAGATACTATTGACAAATCTGGACCATTAAAAGCACTTTGGTATGGTTGCGATCACTTGGACTGCCCTCTGAGTCCACAGTACAAGCCATTTCTAATTTAAATGTTTTCTCCGTTAATATCAGAAGCATATGGATATCTAAGCTCGGATTAAAAACAAAGGGTCTAAGATCGGATATTTTCCCAAAATAGTTGGTTGCTGTGATTTAAGTGAAGGGTTCAATCAGGACGTTTCATATCAGAAATGACTAAATGAGGAGACTCCTTTATGTTTTGTTGGGATCTTGCATGTTCCAAAGGAAAAGGTACTTCAAAGTTGTTTATGACAAGTTGATTAACATGCAAAAGAAGCCTAAAGAGTGCAATCTGAATACAAAATGAGGGAGTGTAACCCAAGGAGGTGTCATCGTTTGAAAAGAAAGCCAAAACCTAGGAATGGCTACATAACTCATGGTACTCCAAATTGCAAAGCCTTTGTCTAGTTAGTTTACCAGACCGATTTTTGGATTTTGTTGACGCATAAGAATGTTACTTTTGAGCTTGAAAATATGCGACTTGCTTTCCTTCAGAAGTTCTGCTATTGCATACTGCATTTAAGACCCAAAAAACCGCCAAAGGAGGCAACTCCAACTGTCAAGTACATGTCCAGTTATTTTCAAATTTCAATTTATTAAAGTCTTTCTTGCAATCAGTTTACGCAAAGATTTGCCTGCCACTGGTGAATTGCACTCAGCTGACTCATTTTTTTTGCTTGTTTCTCACATAGTGGATGCTCTCCAGCAAATTGCCACTTCAATGGGTGCAGTATATTGGGAGTTCAACAGTGATTCATGCCAAGTTCAAGTGGTTGGGTTAACTGCTCAGGCACCACAGGGATCAGATAGCTCTGTTGAGTGCCCATGCAACTTTGTGAATGACACCTATTGCCATGTCGTCAAGATGTATACTTTCCACACATATGTTGCATAACATTCAACACTAGTATTATGTTCTGTGTAATTCTGTATCTCCTAGTCTGATATGATAGTATCTATATTATTCCTGTTCACGCAAATTTGCTTGGAAAATTTTGATTGCCCAATTATTGTCTCGTATAGAAAACAAATCTACTTTGAAAATGTAACATGCTAGCTACATTGTCACTCTTGTTTTGAATTGCAGTACAACTTGTGGATTGTCCTTCCATCCTCAGTAGTCTTTAGCATATGGCTAAGGTTTTAGTTGAAAATGGATAACATTCATTTGTTTTTACATAGCATTACATTACTTGCCTCCAAAAATGGATGGTTCAAAACAGTGTTTGAGAGAGTCCTTTCAGCTTTACTGGACTAGAAGGCAGTTATATAATGTCAATACTAACTTCTTTTCCAATTAAAACCTTGTGTTACAGTGTGCTTAAGGGGTATAGTCTTCCTGGCATGCTTCCGCCCGAACTGGTGAAACTTCCTTATCTCCAAGACATGTAAGAGCCTTCGTTTATATATTTGAAAAAGTTGTGACACGAGTTTCATACTGTGCAATGTCTGTCATAGAATATTTTTTGTGCAGATATTTCTCCCCACTTTACTTTGCTTTGTTAAAAATTTGAATTGGGTTTAGATATATTCATTTTTGTAGCTTTAAAATGTCTATAGTGTTATTGCAATGATGCAATTTTCTCTTGAGAAGAACTGAAATTTACTTGAGTGTCCGTACAAAAATAATTAATAGCAAATTGTATCACACACATTATTACCATGGTATGAAATGAAAATCTGCTCTATTTCCTTGTTTGCAGTAATTTCGCATACAATGACCTCAGTGGTACAATTCCACTTGAATGGGCTTCTATGCGATTGACTTCAATGTATGCTCTCGCTCTCTCTCTCTCTCTCTCTCTCTCTCTCTCTCTCTCTCTCTCTCTCTCTCTCGTAGCTCAGTTGTCTTAAAATTTCTCATTTCGCCAAATTATACATGGAACTTCGATGCAGCTCTGTTCTTGCAAACCGCTTATCTGGGGAAATTCCGAAGGAACTGGGAAATATCTCCAGTCTCACGAACCTGTATGTTTTCAAGATTTGCATGCCTTTACTTTCTGGTAGTGCTGTCATAATTGGAGTCTTTTGAAATATTCATCAGTAGTATTGGAACTGAAACTGGAGCAAGCACACCTTTTATCTCAATTTTGTGTGTTTTGTCTTGTTAAATTGAACAACGTGGTTTATTAATTTACTGATGTAAAATAGGATTATCATTTTTCCCCACAAACTTCAAGTGATTAGTAGTGGTATTTTCCCCGTTTTTTTATATTTATCATTTTCCGTATTCTCAATGGACATTTTGAACCAGGGATCTTGAAGCAAACCAATTTTCTGGCAGGCTTCCTTCTGAAATTGGAAAACTAGTTAACTTGAATAGATTGTAAGACTTCTCATTCCTTATTTACTTACTCATTGAATCAGATTTTTCAAGGATGAAAGACTGTCTAACTTCTTTGTTTGGCCATATGGTATTAAAATTCAGGATGCTGTCTTCGAATCAGTTGAGTGGAGAGCTACCAACTTCTTTGGCCGGGCTAAGAAATTTAACGGATTTGTAAGCAAGCATCTATACTTATTCGATTTTTATAACATTTCGATCATGGTGTGTTCAGCTCCAGCCTCTTGCACAATGCAGTCGGATAAATGATAATAACTTCAGCGGAGCAATACCTAATTTCATACAGAACTGGAACCAACTTGGAAGATTGTAAGTTTCTTCTAATTTTGGATAGACCAAAAAGTCATTCTGAGACCATCTATTTACATAGCAGTTTCCTAATATATACCTAGCGATCAATACTAATTTTTGTCAATGAAGAGAAATGTATGCCAGTGGACTCGAGGGACCCATTCCACCAAACATATCCATTCTGAATAAGTTAACTGACTTGTGAGTACAGAACATCCTTTAATCAACGAAGTAATTGTAGATTCTTTACTTAATTCAATTAATGGTGTACTGTTGATTGAATTTCGTGGTGTTACTTCTTTAACAGGAGAATCAGTGACATAAATGGGATAGCTCAGGGATTTCCTAACTTCCGCAACGCTACAGGGCTAATAAGATTGTATGCTTGATCATTGTAGTGCTTAATTTCTAGAGAAGTGTATATGGGTGTATGTTTGATGAATTTTTAACTTCATTGCTTTTTTTGGGAATTTAGGGTTTTGAGAAGCTGCAACATTTATGGTGAAATCCCGGGCTATGTTTGGAAAATGAATAGTCTGCAAATGCTGTAAGTAAAGGATGTTAAGCTTTGCTAAATTAATAAAAATGTTTGTATGAATGTACAGTTAACTACATGCCGCTCCAATTACTCTCTCGAGGATCTTGTCGAGTATCTTAAGCAAAAAGGATGGCCCTAGCCCGGATTAGAATTTTGATTTCAATATTAACTCTACGGAATGTTCTTCCCCCGACCCACCAATCTTGTCCTAGGAGAGTTTAGAATCTACAGTCTAGAGTGTAAACCTTTTAACTTGCTTGTAAAATCTGTGGTCGTTCTATACTTGCAATCTGCAAAAGTGAAAACACCAGTAACAAAGAAAACATAATAACTGAGACATGGGAAAATTTATCTGACATGATGCTAGTGCTATTACCACCACTCTTGCTATCTAATCCATGAAATATCTCATGATATTGTGACATATGCTTTTGGTTAATGTCTATCGTTATATACCCTCAGCTTTATCCAAGTTCTGTTTAGTATCTTTTTCTTGGCTTTTCATAATATCTGGTTTTCCAAATTTCCATAGGGTCACAGTTTTCTGAATAATGGATTAATGTGTTAACCTCTCTATCAAAAAAAGAAAGAAAGAGAAAGAAAGTAATGCACAGGCTCTCTTAGTTTCTGGCTGAAATTACGGGTTCTAATAATATCGTCCCATCATGAGATAGTTGTGATGTGTAAATAAGATTGAAATCGTTACAAGTGGTAGACGGAATTACATTGCCCTGTTGAATGAGATAGTCATCCTCTTTTTTGAGAAGTGTATGCCAACATTTTGGGGCTTGTTGACTATTATATGTTTCCTAAGTTCTTTACGTATGTTCAAAATTTGTTGAGAAATTACGGTAGTATGCCCCCGTAGTTTTTTCTTTCGTTTCTCTGTTTTCTATTTTTCTTCGTTTGCTTCTGCTGAGGAGGATTTCTTCTCTTCTCACTGTCCTACATTTGTTTACTGATCTGTTAAGTTTCTCTATGTTTGCGAGATATGTGTAGGAAACAGTTTACATTTGACTGTTTATTCATGGTATAAGATCGTTCATGGCATAGGACTTTTTCTCTGCTTTTTTTTTAACTCTATCTTTGCATTGAGTTGGACAGGGATCTCAGTTTTAACAGTTTAGTGGGAGTCATTCCAAATAACATACCTGCAAAGAGCTTGAAGTTTCTGTATGTATTGAACGTAAATTTTGGTGGCATTTGGTTTACATTTAATTTCTCTCCCATGGCCAAAAGTTTTTAACTAATGCTTTACTTCACTGACATCATTCTCCAGTGCACATAGCTTATCGATATGTGTGTTGCTTTGAATAGGTTTTTGAGTGGCAACATGCTAAGCGGCAATGTACCTGATTCAGTCTTGAAGGATGGAAATAGTATGTATGTATGTTTTTTCTTTTGAAGGGTTATTTTGAATTTATTTTTATTCGTGTGTAGTTCAGCTACTTCAGCCATATCTTTGTTGCATTCTTTCTATTCCATTATGATATGTTGAAGAAAATCAATTGGTGGGTTTTAAAGTAAGCAAATTAAACCCAGTATTAGAAGGAACAAATTGTCCAGTAAAATCATTATTCACAGTGCATCAAAAGAACTGATGTTTGCAAAAGAGATTAATGTCAGCTGTTGATTCTTTCTAGAATCCACGCCTTTAGTTAAGGGATGGATGATTTGTATGTATATTTGCTGAAGCTACACTTGTGACCTGCACCTGGCATACGCTTTCCTTGGCATTGGAGACTAAATTGGGGTTTCCTTCGCATTTCTAAATGATTTCTGTTAGATTTTTTTGGAGGGTTCCAACCTAAAACCAAAAACCAATTGGCTATAGGTTGAGTAGCTTCTTGATTATATTAACCTAGCTTGGGTGGTTTAAGTGAGCAATGTGGGATGAAGTTTTAACACTCCCCCTCAAGTGCAGCCCGGTAGCACTTGGAGGTATGAATGACAAGGTGCGAGAATGGACGCGGGTGGAGACTCGACCACGTGAGATAAGGCCACCCAAGACGTAGCTCTGATACCTTGGTAGATTTCTTGGAGGGTTTCTACTTAGAACCTATTAGCTATAGGTGGAGTAGATTCTTGATCATATTAACCAAGGTTGGGTGGCTTAAGTGAGCCATTTAGGATAAAATCTAATAATTTCATGTGCAAAATTGTATCGGGTGATACTTTTTCCATTTCTACAAAGTTTAGGACCTAAGTCATTATTCATATTAGCTAACTTATTCCATGTCCTTTCTAATTTGTAAGCATTACATGAGTGATTGTTAGATGTTGTGCCTCGCCAGTCGGCAGTCACCGTTGATAAACTGTCATTATTATGTTTAAATTTTTTCTTCCTTTGACTCATAGCTGCACATCAGCCTGCTGCCACTTGTACTTGTATCCATTTATTGTCCAAAGCTCTTCCAATTTTTCTTTGTGAATATCGTAAATAGGTAGCTGAATTGATTCCTCTGAACTATCACGCCTTGAATTCAATCCAGACTCTCACTTTGTATCTCATTTAAAGTTTGTTTTCTTTATAAAAACCTTCCCTCAAATTGCTTTTTGATTTAAAGATGTAATGACTCTATCTAGATTTTTCTCCACTGTGATGCAAAGCCTGACTCTAGTTTTGTTCTGTGGTGCTTATTGATTTGGTTACGAACCATCTGGAATGTAATTTATTGTTACATTTTATAGCTGAGAACTCTTTGCTCTTTTATGTTCCCGAATGAACGATTGACATCCTCTTGTTTATTTACTGCGGCAGTATCAGAAACTAAATATCTTAATTCAGCACTAGCAATAACAACTTCATTAGTCTGATTATATGTGTTGAACTCGTCCAAGCATGTCTTGTAAGCTCATCAGTGGTACTCTGTATTTAGAACGTGTTCTCATCCTGCAGTTTTTCTTTTTTGAATTAAAGATTAAAGATATTACTGTAAGATGCCTGCTAATCATATATTAATGAACTCAAGTTGCTTAATCGGCTGAGTTTGAGTTTGGGATTTAAAGCTTTTATTGGGCATCCTCTATTGATTTTCTTTTGTCAAATCTGTTATACTTCTATTGCCAATTCGTCATATCAATATAATTACTAGCATTATGACACTTAACGTGAATGATGCATGCAGTGATCTTTCCTACAACAACTTTACATGGCAAGATCCTAACCATCCTGCTTGTCGAGAGAACATGTAAGCATACTTAGGTATTTAGGTTTTATCGTGCACCTATATACTTTCTTGGTAAGTGAACCTTTTTATATTTCTAACAGTTAGTCCTCTTTTTTGTTCCTCCTCTTTATCAGGAATTATTACATAAATTTATTCAGAAGCTCTTCTATGGAGAATCCCCTGTAAGATGCTCTTTTCTATTTACCTCTTTACCCTAGTAATGTTGCGTATTCAGCTTCTGTTTATAACTGGGCGAGGAGATTACAACTTACAAGTACTCACTTATCTTCTAAATGCACATTCTAATTCTATTGTATTCTTTCTGCAACAGAAAGAGAATTCTTCCGTGTGTGAAGGATGTCACTTGTCCAAGATGTAAGTTTGTTCTTCCGAGTATCCAGTGGTGTGAATTACCCTACCTTTTTTTGTTAAGCTGTCAGAATCTCATAACAAAATCTCGTGGTTTTTATTAGTAACTAGAAGCTGCTGTGGGCTGTTTCTAATTTATTAACCTTTCTTGGCATATGATACCTATTTCGACAGTAATCCAGTATAAAATTTTCCATTTGCACCAATACTTAACAGTTTCGTTAAATGCAGATGTACCTTTGTGATGTTATTATTTACATACTTGCTCTTATGGCAGATGGGTGTTCTTTACATGTTAATTGTGGTGGAAATGATTTATCTACTGGAGAAGGTAATGAGAAAGTTGTGTATGAAGGAGATGCAAGTGTTGAAGGTGGTTCATCAAAATATTTTAGAAGTAATTCTTACTGGGGTTTCAGTAGCACCGGGGACTTCATGGATGATAACGATTACCAGAATGCACGTTTTATCGAAGCTGTTTCATCAACAAACATCTCTGAATTGTATACTACAGCGCGCCTGTCTCCTATTTCACTCACTTATTTCCGTTACTGCTTAGAAAATGGGAATTACACTGTTAGTCTGCACTTTGCTGAGATATTTTTCACAAACGACAATACATATAGCAGTCTTGGGAGGAGGATATTTGATATTTATATTCAGGTAGTTTTGTTATGTCCACAATTCATGAACAGATTTTATTTTCAACGGTTTGTATAGAATCTGTAATCGTTTTGTTTAATTCAGGGAAAATTAGTTAGGAAGGATTTCAATATTGAAGACGATGCTGGTGGGGCTCTAAAGCAATTGACAAAAACATTTAATACCAGTGTGACAGATAATATTATTGAGATCCGATTTTATTGGGCTGGCAAAGGGACTACTCGAATTCCTGTTAGAGGAGTATATGGGCCCCTCATATCAGCTATTTCTGTAATTCCTAGTAAGTACTTTGTGCGTTGTTGTCTCTTTTTGTTGCTTATGTTTGAGTTATGCTATGTAATCTGATAATTAGTCTGTTTTTGTGTAGTCAGGTGCTTTAGCTTGGTCCCCTTTATCTTTCATTGATTTTGAATGACCCTTCGCCCTTCATTTCTCTTGTTTTCTTTTCCCTTTTTTTTTTTCTGTCGATATCTTGTTCTACCTTCTTATCAAAACCTCTTAAATTGTTAACCACCAACTGCCACTGGTCTAAAATCGTAATCGGGTAGATACTAGTAACTTAATCATTTGAATTCTCAATACAACTCTGACGTTGGCTATGTTCACCTCCATAAGCGAGCCAAACACGTGTAAATACCGATATGATGGTTTGGTGGTGAAGTTTGAATCTATTATATCTATTGCAGCATTGCCTTCTCTCTACTGTTTCTAATGTATATATCCTTATTCGGGTTTCGGGTTCTTGCTGACTGTCTTGTCATTAGCGTAGTTGTTTGGCTTTGTTGTCAGCTGTCTTGTCACTAGCATAGTTATTTGGCTTTGTTGTTTTGGGCAGGTAACAAATCTTGTTCAGATGGTGGAAAGAAGAACATCACTGCTTATGTTGCTGTTGGAGTTGTGGCTATATGCTTTGTTTTCGTCATAGCTTGTATCCTTTGGTGGAAAGGCTGTTTGAAAGGCAGAAAAAGTAGAGGAAAAGGTAAGCATTGGCTAAAATAATGTGGCTTCTGATCAATATTGTTGCTTTGTTGCTATACACCAGAAACAGTTTGGTAACTTCACGAGAAATTTTTTTGAAGTTCATGAGATCCCAAACTTCCTTTTCATTAGAGCATGAGATCCAAGTGTAACTTAAGTATATTTTTACTTATATACACTGGGCAAGCCATTGCTCAGAATGCATGTGAGGATAGCCAGATCTGAGTAGAGAACAGGTTCTTACTATGAAGCACCGACACTTCTAGAGGTCGCCGTATCGGTGTATCGGACACGGGGACACTGCGGGACACGCGTGTCCCCAAAATTTTTTGAATTTTTTGTAGGGGACACGGCGGGGGTCAAACTGTAATTTTTTTGAAATTTTGGGGGTCAATCTGTAATTTTTTAATTTTCAGGGGTCAAATTGTAATTTTTAAACTTTTTTGGAGGTCAAACTGCAATTATTAATCTTTAAAATTTTTAATTTTTTTTAATTTTTTAAATATTTATATGTATATTAATATATATATTGCTGTATCCCCAGCCGTGTCGGTGTCCCTTTTTTCAAAATTGCCGTGTCTGTGTCCGTATCCGTATCCGTGTCTGTGTCCGTGTCCGTGTCCGTGCTACATAGGTTTCTTATATACAGTATGGATTTATGAAGTAAGATGCTTGTTCAAATTATCATTTTCCTTGTTTTATGGTTTCGTGATTCATGTTGAGATTTTTCCTGGACAGATTTCGAAGGTCTCGAGTTGAAAACCGGTTCTTTTACTTTGAGACAGATTAAAGCCGCCACAAACAATTTTGATTCGGCGAACAAAATTGGAGAAGGTGGTTTTGGTTCTGTGTACAAGGTGTTCTACTAAACCCATGATAAATTCATCTCACGTTTAGGTATCAGGCGTAGATGTTGACTGGATGTTGGATGCAGGGTGTATTCTCTGACGGTACTGTAATTGCAGTGAAGCAACTGTCCTCTAAATCAAGGCAAGGAAATCGTGAATTTTTGAATGAGATTGGCATGATTTCTTGCTTGCAGCACCCAAATCTTGTTAAACTTTATGGATGCTGTATTGAAGGGGACCAATTGTTGGTGGTGTATGAGCATATGGAAAACAATAGCCTCGCCCGCATGCTGTTTGGTAGGTTTTTTCTGTTTGCTTAATTATCATACACTGGGTCTGTTTGGTGACACTGTCCATTTTTTGGGTTTTTGTTTCCTATTTCCTGTAAACAAGTTTTCTTTTTGTAAATCAGAACAATCCAAACTAATGAACATGGTTTGGTGCTCACTTCTGCGTTAAATAATTCTTTTTCTGGACAGTGGGAGGGACGACGGAATTTAGCCTAGGGAAGCCAGAGGCAGGCCAGCCATGGGGGATGGCCAGAGGTGGTGCTAAGAGCAAATCCAATGCTAGTTTCAAAATGGCTATAGCTATTGCCAAATTTTGGCACCAAAAAATGATTTTTGGTGCTAAAATAGAACCCGGCCTCCAGTGCTTGGTTCTATTTTAGAACCAAACAGTTCCAAATTTAACTAACTTTCCCTCCACGTCACTGTTAATTACTTTTTCAACCCCAATTCAACTATCTACGTTATTTTCAACCCCGTTAACCCCGTTGTGATCTAATTTTTTAACCCCCCATTCCCAACTAATTTTTCAACCCCCATTCTACCTAATTTTTCGGATATTTTTCAATCCACCATTCTCAACCCCCGTTCCACCGTTTTCACCCTCCATTCAACCCCAGATATTTTTCTCATCTAACTTTCCTCAACCACCATTCTACCAAACTTTCTCATCTAACTTTCTTCAACCACCATTCTATCAAACTTTTCTATAAATACACATCTAACCTCAATCAGCTACCACACCCATTCACATCTACTTGATATATTTTCCTTTCCAAACTAAAATCATGAGCAAGTTAACCAAGAGAGTATTGCGAGGAGATTTCGACGAAGATTCCTCCGATGAAGATGAAGTTGCAATGGTGCAGACGCTATTGATGAACCACTACGAACAAACGCAAAGGCGTCATAACCAAGAAGGGGGTTATGTTGGTTCTGTTAGTGGCCGAGCATTCATCCGCCGTGATAGGGGTGCTGCCAACGAAAGAATCCATTCGGATTACTTTTGTGAAGATCCCCTCTTTGGTGAGAAAATTTTTCGCCAACGTTTTCGGATGGCTAAACCCTTGTTTGAGAGGATCTTGACTTAACTCCAGCAACACGACGATTATTTCGTCCAAAAGTTCGACGCTGTTGGTGCTGCTGGTCTATCTGGTATCCAAAAGATGACCGCAGCACTGAGAATGCTTGCATACGGGATGCCAGCTGATAGCGTCGATGAGTATGTCAAGATCGGAAAAAGTACTGCTATAGAATCACTCATGAGATTCTGTAGAGGAGTTGTGGAGATCTTTGAACCAGAGTACCTGAGGGCTCCAAATGAAGCCGATCTTGCTAGGCTCCTACGTGTGGCCGAGGATCGTGGATTCCCTGGGATGCTAGGTAGCTTGGACTGTATGCACTGGCAATGGGATAAATGTCCAACTGCTTACCATGGTATGTACACTGGACATGTTGAGAAGCCCACCATCATACTTGAAGCTGTTGCTTCATATGATTTGTGGATTTGGCATGCTTTCTTTGGGATGCCCGGTTCATTTAACGATATCAACGTGCTTGATCAGTCTCCTCTCTTTGATCAACTTCGTTCCGGTCGTGCCCCGCCTGCCCAATTTGTCATCAATGGACGACAATACGACATGGGGTACTACCTTGCTGATGGTATCTACCCTAAATGGGCGACTATTGTCCAAACCATTAGAGAGCCTAGTGACAGAAAGAAGGCTCACTTTGCGAGAATGCAGGAGCGATATCGTAAAGATGTTGAAAGGGCATTTGGCGTGCTACAAGCACGCTTTGCAATTGTGAAAGGTCCGGCCCGTTTTTGGGACCAGGTAGATCTATACTACATCATGAAAACCTGTGTTATCTTGCATAACATGATAATTGAGTACCAATGTGGTGAAGATGATGTTGAAGCTGCTGAACTACTTCGTGAGAGGCCACTTCAAGTCTCACGAGAGCGAACACCGACATTCAATGAATTCCTCGCTCGTAACAGGAAGATGCGATCTACTGAGACATATAACGCGCTTCGCAATGATCTTATTGAACACCTCTGGGCCCGTAGAGGAGAGGAAGCTTGAGCTTAGATTAATTGAACTTTTAATATAGTAGTACGTTTCCCGTGTTGTGGAAATTAGTTAAATAATTTTAGTTCCAATGTTGTAATACGTTTCCCGTGTTAGGGAAATTAGTTAAATAATTTTAGTTCCAATATTGTAATACGTTTCCCGTGTTAGGGAAATTAGCTAAATAAAAAAATATTTCAGTTATCAACGGAGAAAGTTACATTAAAAACTACAACGATCAATATTCGGGTAGATCAGTATAATAAGTTGTGGAAGTTGAACTGGAGAATTTCGCCATGATTTCAGCCTTGCGATGCTCGTAATAAGCCCTCGCTTGCGGGTCTTGCATCTGAGACAAGTCCATCTGCATTATCCTTTCCTCCTGTTCTCTGTCCTTCCTCGCCGTCTCTTTCTCCTTCCTCGCCATCTCCCTCTCCTCACATACTGTCTGTCTTTCCAAAGATACAACTTTCCTTTCTTCCAATTCAATCCTCCTAGCTTGGTTATCAATTACAGTTTTGTTGAGTCTCTCCAACAAGTTAGTCTGTTTCTTGTGCTCAACTTCTTCTTCCTTCTTCTTTGCTTTCTTTTCCTTAGCTAGCTTCCTTCCACCAGGCCTCTTCCTTGGTGAGGACACACTGCCACTACCTCCACTTGAAGGAGTGGCACTTGAAGGAGTGGTTTCCGCATCTAAAGACTCATATGTGCTTGGAATTTGACTTGCATCAGGGGAAAAAGGGAACGAGCTCGCGGCAATGTCAGGAGTATTTGCTTTCCTCCCACCAGGATTGACATCCTGCCACTTAATAGCATGTTCTAAGATGGCCCAATAACCATCCATACCACTGAAATATTTTCCAGTGTCTTCATAGTACGCTTGCTTTGCCATATCAAACTGCATATTGGATACGAAAATTTTAAAAATTTATTACTACAAGTTTAAAAGAAACAAGACAAGTTTAAAAAAATTATTAGTACAAGTTTAAAAAAAATTATTAGTACAAGTTTAAAAGAAAATTATTACTACAAGTTTAAAAAAAATTTATTACCTCATTTTGACGGGTCACGCCACTTTGATTTAGAGCTTCAACACTTCTTAAACACCCACGGAATTTGTTGCAATTCTTCTGGATTATTTGCCAACGAGATTTGATACTTGCTTCAGTTCGTTGATCGTCAATTGTTTT
>JAXBDA010006652.1:0-20094 GCA_036023075.1 Gaultheria prostrata
GGAAAAAAAAAAAAAAACAAGCAGGCAAAGAGAGGGAAGAAGAGAGAGAAAAAATAAAAAAATGGGTAGGGAGTGAATAGTGCCTCCCTAAATGGGGGGATTTTAGAGAGGTATTATTCATTTTTGTATTTTAGGGAGGGGTTTAGCGAGTCTCTTGGAGCCTAATTTTGAGGTTTGACTCCCTAAAATAAGGATGAGAGCCAATTTAGAGAGTTTGTTGGGGTTGCTCTTATAGTAGAGAGGAGTGTTGGAGATGCTCCTAGTGACTACACTGGATGGTGACTAGCCATAAAGAGTGGTGGCAGTGAATGATGACGGTCGGAGATCCTCCCCATCCCCTGCCAGGTCAGAAGTAATCAGAGTGATAAATCCCCTGGGGAAAGGTAAATATCTGGTGTATTTTTGCGCTAAGTTTCTGCTATGTTATTTTTGGTATTTCAACGAGTTAGAATATCATTGTGAAAACTCAGATTAATTCTGGGGTCCAACACGACCGGCTATTTGCGGGGAGCTTAATTACAGCAGTAGAAAATCTTTATATGAACTGATCCTAAAAAAATGGATAACATCTTAGAAGTTTTGTGCATGAAAACTTAAGGAATCGAGCAAACTCTTTTAACTGTTAGGTATTCGCTACGAGGCCAGCCCGTTAAGATTAGCTGAGGCACTAGTGTTTCGTGATGAGAACTCTGTAGGTGCAGGGTTGGTATCATGTGGCGGTTTTTTAATTGGCATTTCGATCGTTCAAAAATATTTTAGACGGTCCGCACTATTAATTACTGAGATAGACTGTTGTGATAAATCGTTACGAGTACCATTTTTTATAACACAAAAGAGTGGGAGGGGGCGACCAGCGTTGTAAGCTCCTTTGGCCGTGACCATATGAACTCCCGGCCCGCTTGTGGAATGTCTGGTTCAAGTCATAACTATTGTCCGAGAGAACAAAGCGTCACCACAGGCACCATTTTGGTAAAAGATGGCAAAGGGCCCTACATGCGAAACGAGCTTTAATACTTGCATCACGTACCTACCACCAATGAAAGCAGATGGGGAGCGCAGGATTCGAACTCCAAACGCAAAGGGGTATTTCACTCACCTTTGCCATCCTGACAACTACCTCGGTCGTGCTTAATGAGTACCATATCAGATACCATGTGATACTCTACATGCACCCAAATTCTTCTCATTGGTGATCGTACACGTATACTTAAATACCAAGGGAAGTGAGGGATACAGGAAGCCACGTGGGTTTCCAGTTTACAAGTAGATAATGGTAATAGTAAATGGGTTTTCCGTAGGAGTTGGACAGGTGGTCCCCATGCCAAGTTTTGTCCAACCTGGTTTGTGTTGTGTCACAGATTACGGATATTCAAATAAGAATAAGCACACGTTAAACACATAAACAAACAAAAACAACACATACTTTAATACACCTTTTATTTTTTCAATATACTTTCACATATTCCAATACACTTTTCACACATTTCAATACACTTTTTCAACCTTAACGTGTGCCTATTGGGCATACGTTAGCATTTTCCTTCAAATAATTCAATGGGTTGGCCCTAAATTCTTGGGCTCATTTTGTTATGCAAGGAAATGTTTTAACATTTCCACAATAGACATTTTTTGAATGAAAAATTTCAAAATTAGTTTATTGGGCTGTCTTTAAGATTTAAAAATGTATTGAAATATATAAAAAAAAAATGTATAAAAGTGTACAGAAAAATGAAAAAAATACATTGGAGTGTATTTTTTTTTGTCTTCTTCTTACCTTATTGTGAATCATGTGGGCTAACAATAGAAGGACCCTTTTTGCACAAGGTGTTGATTTTTCTTCTTCGCTTGTCTCAGTTTCAATAGAGCTTCTTTAATCGGAAGAATTTTATTTAAAATCCAAACCGTCAAAAATACTTTTGAACGGTCAAAATGCGTATTACATGATGCACTACATGAAACTGCATTACAGGATTCCCGAATTCTTTAAGAATTAAACCTGGCTTAAGTTTCAAGGAACAACAGACAACTCTTTTTTTCATTTAGACATGATGACTTGTTATTTTTTCTATTACAAAACAACTATTTATGGGGTGTCCCACATATGGTTATGGTAGGGAAAAGCAGCCCAAATCAGACCAAACACAACGGCTAATCAAAATGCCAAAAAGGCCCCTCCACAATTTTCTCTATCTATAAATGTAAATATGTAATGGAGTGGTTTAATTGTCAACCCTTCACGAGCAAGGTTGGTCTTAAATTGCTCATTTTAATTACTGCCTTCGGGCCCACTAAACATAAAATTTCTCTGGTTATAAGTCCAATGTATAGCAGAAAATTTTGTGTGCAGGACGGCTACTGCCATGTGATACTCATCGGCGCATTCGAGCTGTTCAAACATATTTTGAACGACCCAAATTTGAGAGTGGCATTTTTGTAAATTTTGGGAGTAAATTTACTCCAACAAATCTGGACCGTCCAAAATATGTCTGGACGGCTCGGATGCACCACCAGCTACCATGTAGCGATACCCGTTCGACACACAGAATTTTCTCAATAGAGAGCACTCTCACTCACCACCTAAAAATTGAATTTATTCCACTATTTAACTTTAAAATTTGATGGTTTTTATTCAAATTTTATGTTGGATTTGGATCATCTGCATGCAAATAATTGTCCACAAAAAAGAGACGCGAATAAAAAAAAATGCCAATTTCATTTATATTACTTCAAATCGACGTCACTTTGAAGAGAGAAAAAAAGACGGCGAAGGAAAGAACTGAAGAAGTGCTAAGAGAATAAATAGAAACACGAATTTCACTTCTCCAAGCATTTTTTTGTTTTTGTTAATTTTGTCCTAGTTTGGAACATTTTCCCTTATTCTTTTCAATGTCCAATGTTAATTCTGTATTTGTGTTTAAATGTGAATTTTAAGACGATGTCATTCTGGAGTAAGCTAAGACAGTTCGTAAAACAAACAGTCTTTCTGATCAAATTCACGTAGACATCATGTCTAAAGACAAGTTCCATGTAGATGATCTGGACCCAAATTGTTTATCCAAACCATGACCCCCTTTTTGCAATATTAAAAAATGCATTGCTTGATCATCATGAGTAGGGACCAAGCTGGTGTTCAAGTTAAATGTCAAAAACTTGCCGTAAGTTCCAAGGAACAAAAATAAACAAACTCGATTCTTTCATTGAGATATGATGCCTTCTGATTTTAGCTTTTTGTGGGGACAAAAATATTTCCGGGGTCCCACAAATGGTTGTATGCACAAAAGGGACAAACTTTGCAGGGTAAAACAAGAGCCCAAAACCAAACATAACGGCCCTAATGCCAAAAGACCCTCCACTTTTCACTCCTCAATATAGTGGGTTTATAGTCAAACCTTCACGGGAATTGTCGGTGTTAATTTTAGTGTAATTTATTCTCTGTTTTTTTTGGGACATTACCTGTAAGTTTGCTTTTTTATTCTCTGTTTTTTTTTTTTTTTTTTTAAACTTAGTAGCACTGTTGTATGAATAAATATTAGAGATAAACAGTTATATCACGTAGCAGTGTCACCGAATGAGAGATTACAAATTTAACACAAGGACACTTATATTGGTTAAAAGCTTGAAAATATTTTCTCCTTGTCAAGCACAATATTGTTTTAAGTTCCAAAAGGCGATCTATATTGGGTTTAATTTTCTTACTAAATTGAAAATAACTAATTTTAGATGCAATTAACATGTAAATTTGAAAGCATATTATTAATCGAAACTTGATTATTATAAAATGTACGTACTAGATCACTATCCATATGAAAGACGACCAATTATCTATCCAAGAAGGTAGAGAGTCACACATGAAAAGAGGTCACAAATAAAGTTAAACCAAGTAACATTGCAGAGGCATAATGATAGTAGGGTCAGGATATCTCCGCTATGAAATGCCTGGCACTTAATCAGAAGATTTTAAAAAAAACACACAATATAATCATAAGATTTTATATAAATTGATCAACAATTGACAACTGATCATAGATAATAAGTCACAAAAGAGAGAAATAATTATTGTTGATAGAAAAAAGTTAAGCCAATTGATTAATTAGGAGTTTTTTTTGTTGTACTTGAGACTTACAAGAGTGAGATCTTGTTCCAAAAACCGACTTAAGTCAGAAATTGACTTAAGTTGGCTTCTTGAATTGATGTATTCAGCTGAGAGAATGACCTTTCTAAAGTGTAATAAGTCAATTTTTAAGTTAGTTTGGAAATAAGTCAATTTCTGGAACAACGTTATTTCGATATTCTAACAAAAGATATTGTGAATTAATATCCGTACGAGTGAAAGAGTTAAAATCGAGAGACACATGATCCTTGGTCTTAACGTGTATCCGCCCCTAATTTCGCCAAGATTAATAGTGACATAATCTTGTGATGTTGGTACTTTTAATGACAATCAAAAGGAACATTGTGATAGCTAGGTAGATTTATTTCAACCTAATTCTTATGTAAAATGTCTAGTATGATTAACGAGCCCTATATTAATAAAGGTTAAAGGACGGAGAGCGAGGAATTAGGGCAATTTCCTCTTTGCTTTAGTCAAAAGTTTAAGAATTTTGAGGCTTCAAATTCAAGCAAAAAGTCAACAAAGTTCATCTAAAAAACATTAGTAATATTTTCTAGTGTGGCTACAGCAAACATTCACCAATTCTAACGTTATAAAACATTACAGGAGTAGCTACTAGCTACCTATCTGCATTATTTACCCTTTATTGTGGGAGAAAAGCCCATGCACCCATTCGCGGAGTTAGGATTTTGGTTTGCGGGGGGCCGGACGAAGAGATAATTTTTCATTTGAAATAATATGCTCTTTATATTAACATATTCTTTTTGTTTCTAGTTTTATACAGTTAGTTAGATTTAACCTAGATTAAACCATAACGTAGGAGATACAAATTTATACCAAAAATGGGTGGGGTCGGCCCCCTCAAGCCCCACTACAGCTCCGCCTTGCATGCACCAGGTAAAATAGATCATTCGAGTAAGTACAGATGTCGAACACGACACTGTTTTTATATGGAAAGATTGTATAGAGTTTAGTAGAATCAAACTTACTACTTATTCATTTTGCATAACATTTTTTTTGGGACAATTTTACATTAACATCATGTGGGGGGCCTGGTGGTTTGTGAGTAGCTGGATCGGTTCGACCCGTCTTCCCTCAAGCTCCTTGTACCTATAAAACGTAGTAACCTTTAGTGTCACTCCAGCTATAATCACCAGAGGACACTCTTGAGTTTAAGTTAGCGCTTGCAGAAGAGAAAAGAGCACAAAACTGATTTCAGATAAGAAACCGTGTATCTCCCTTGAGGGCTAGGGTTTATCCCATCATATAAATAGGAGGTTGGTACTTGCTCTCCAAGTTTCATGTGCTAGGCGAGCGCCTGACGTCACCCGTAACCCCGTAACCACTTCGGGTGGTGAAGTCATGGGTGACGCTTGGGACAGAGTCAAAATTTCTGCGTAGGGGGGACGGGATATATATATAGAGAGAAAGAGAGAGCATTTCTAATGAGGGCTCCATCACTTTGCTACGGTAAGGGAATCTTTGGACTCGATACACTGAACCTTCCTTAGAAGATGTAGTGATAAAATTATTTTTGTAATTTGCTTCTACATAAATACTTTAGAGAAATTCTACAATCCACACTCTTATTTAGTATCTTACATGTGTAAGTTTGGGAAACGGGCAAGTGGTGGTAAGCTCATGTGGTAGAGCTCTTGAATATCTCACACTGCATCTCGAGATCGAGTCTCATTCCCCCCTCCCCCATGTAAGAAATTAGGAATGACGAATGACCAAAAAAAAAAAGTTTGGGAAACGGGGTGGGTGATGTGCACCCCTCGACCGTCCGATTGTGTCCGGGGAGTGTACAACATGGTGCATAGCACCCAGGTGCACAGCACCCACCCCTGGTCCACAAGTTTGGCATGGATATATTTAAATGCTTTGAGCTCATAACTTTTATATAGAAATTCATAAAATTTAAATATAATTTCGTAGCATCAAGTTTGAGTACATAGCGTATAGAAATATTGTCAATTTCTACATAAATTATTATGCATGCAAAACAATTAAAGGGGTACATATTCTATCTGGATCCGGGGATTCTGTAGTGTGTGGGTTGTAGTGCGCAACACGAGTTGTCCATCATACAATCAACGGCTCAGATTATTTTAAGATGAGTATTTTACATGTAAAATAATCTTTAAAATCTGGACTATTAAAAATACTTTGGACGGCTCAGATCATGCATTACATTCTTATAGTGCAGAGGTGCATTACAGGGTTTCGGATTCCATTCTACTACACACCTAAACAAGAATGTGTCATAAAATCTTCCTAATATCTATGGTTGTTAGATAAAAATCAAGTTCTAAATATATGCATAGCTGTCATAGAGTTGATTTGATACGATCTAGGATTGTGATTTTAGATTTTATAGTTATATAAGTTTGTCCTCTAAAAAGTAACATGTTTATTACATAGTACAATATATGATAATTAAATAAATTGTCCCATTAAAATTAAAATTCGGTCATTCGCCAAACTATTTTTTAAATGCAAATTAAGGTTTATTAAATTGGGAAATAATTCAAAACTCGGTCATTCTCCACCTAACTAGCCGAGATGAGTCAGGTCCACTCTGCTCATACTTGACTAATGATTTTTTTTATTTAAAAAATACAAACTAGTGAAAGAATGAGTTATATTTTTTTATAATCAGATGTCTAAGCCAACTTGTACACCTTGCCTAACTTTGGGGATCTCATTAACAAAGATGCCCCGCCTATCGTGGGTGTTATATGTATCACTTGCGCCCTCGTCCCATGTTAAAACGGCTAGTACCACGGCTGACAGAACACCACTGTTGACTGCCTTGGCCAACCAAATTTGCGTCTGCCTCTCTCTCTCAAAGAACGGTATTTCGGTAGGGAATAGAAGCACGGATCTTCCTCATTAAACCAATGGCAGAGGCTCCTTAATATAGATGGAGGAGGAGCCAACACCATCAATACGAGAATCAATGGGCAATTCAATTCTGCAATTGGATTGTGTAACCCCAACATAAAATCTGAATTTGAATACACATAACTGCCCAATGAATTCAGGAATAAATCTGCCATTTATCTTCACATCATGGGGAGGTTATAAGGTGTAATAACCAGCAATAAACACCGTGTAATAACTAGCTTCGTGGGCCCTTTCGGTTGTTTCGAGAGACCCTCCGAACGCCCCGTTTCATTCACATCAAATTTCCGAGAAATTTCCAACAGAGTTATCATTAGAGGTTATTAGTGACAAATAGTCGTATATTCTGTACACATCTATTCAAGTATTCAGTGTCTAACAAGTACTTATGGTATGCAGAAGATCGTTCATATAACAAGTGTTTAGCATATGAAGTGCTAGTTACATGTGCAGTAGCGGACGTAGGATTACGAATTTAACTTATCTTGTAAGGATCATTCTTCAATAATTTTACAAAATAATCCAAAAGTGCACTAAAAATAGGAAGAAAATTGAGAGTACCAATTATTTCCAGGAGTATCTCGGAATCTTCGATAATGGCTCGGTTGGGATGCCCTACGAGAGGCCCTTCATTGATCGCTTTGACAATTGTTATGGAGTCTAATTCAATCTTCACATTGAGCATTCCTCTTTCATGGATCATAGTTAAAGCCTTTGTAAATTTCCAAGATTTCTACTTCATTGAGCAATCCTAGATCGTATCAAACCATCTCTATGACAGCTATATATGCATATATTTAGAACTTGATTTATATCTAACCACCATAGATATTAGGAAGATTTTATGACACATTCTTGTTTAGGTGCGTAGTAGAATGGAATCCGAAATCCTGTAATGCACCTCTGCACTATAGGATTGTAATGCATAATCCAAGCCATCCAAAGTATTTT
Source organism: Gaultheria prostrata (assembly GCA_036023075.1). Classification (NCBI taxonomy): domain Eukaryota; kingdom Viridiplantae; phylum Streptophyta; class Magnoliopsida; order Ericales; family Ericaceae; genus Gaultheria; species Gaultheria prostrata. The sequence goes on from JAXBDA010006652.1 coordinate 7,970, forward strand.
TAATAGTCCAGATTTCAAAGATTATTATACATGTAAAATACTTATCTTAAAATAATCTGAGCCGTTGATTGTATGATGGACAACTCGTGTTGCGCACTACAGAATCCCCGGATCCAGATAGGATATGTACCCCTTTAATTGTTTTGCATGCATAATAATTTAAGTAGAAATTGACAATATTTCTATACGTATACAAATAAGCATTTGCATTATTGCATAGAACTTTATGACTTTTATAGCGTTATGTTTCGTACTCAAACTTGATGCTACGAAATTATAGGTAGAAATTGACAATATGTCTCTATCTTTTCTCAAACTAATTACGGGGTGTTTGAGAGCCTACTTTTCAGCTTTTCATTTTTAACTTTTTGGCTTTTTGATTTTTTGGATTATGGCCAGAATGACTTTTGAATCTGAGATGAGTGTTTGAGAGAAATATGCAGAATGCATTTTGGGAGAGGGAGATGAGAGAAATCCATAAGTAGAAGTTGAAAAGGAGGTGTGAACCTCTTTTTGATTTCTTCTCTCTATCCCAAAAAATGGAGAACCAGTTTTTGAAAAAACTCTTTCTCCTCTTGGCTGCCAAACACCCATAAACCAAAAAATCAAAATCAAAAAATCAAAAAATAAAAAAAAAGGCTCCCAAACGGAGCCTACATATCATAGTTTTCTTCTTTCTTTCTTTTTTTGGTAACTCATACTCTCTTCTTTGCTAACTTGTATTCTCCATTTGGCATCCTTTTGATTTTACATTCGCACAGACAATGTGACATCAAATCAAGGACACCAACGTCATGATTCCTTTAAATCCAGAATCCAAATATAAATAATTATTATTGCATTCAATTAATTTAATATATTGATACTAGTACCAAGAACAAACTCATCAAAAAACCATGCATGCACATCCCTGATTCCTCAAGGACATTGAGGTGGGAAAGATCCGGCAACCCTCGGGAATCTTTGGATTCTCATGCCAGATCTGAAATTATATTTAGGGGGAAATAATAAAAAAATTCAAAGAGATTTTTCCAGATTCGATTGTTCTTGTATAACAAAAACATAATATTCATCAAAATCGATGTCGATTTATACTAATTAGATTATTATTAACCAAAGAGTCTGTTCAAGTGGGCATTTGAAAGCAATAACTACTTATCTCCTTGAGGTCGCATGTTTGAATTCCACGGAATCCAAACACTACAAACCTTGGAACTATTGGAGGGTTAATTTATCCGGTTATTAACGAGAGCCCCGAAGTTAGACGAGGTGTACAAGTTGGCCTAGACATTTGATTATATAAAAATAATTAGCTCATTCTTTCACTAGTTTATATTTTTTAATTAATAAAATCATTAGTCAAGTATGAGCAGAGTGGACCTGACTCGTCTCGGCTAGTTAGGTGAAGAATGACCGAGTTTTTGAATTGTTTCTCAATTTAATAAACCTTAATTTGCATTTAACAAATAGTTTGGCAAATGACCGAATTTTAATTTTAATGGGAGAATTTATTTATCATATATTGTATGTAATAAACATGTTACTTTTTAGAGGACAAATTTTCATAACTATAAATTATGTAAAATCAATCCTAGATCGTATTAGACCATCTCTATGACAGCTATGCATATATTTAGAACTTGATTTCTATGTAACAACCATATATATTGGGAAGATTTTATGACACACACTCTTGTTTAGGTGCCTAGTAGAATGGAATCCAAAACCCTATAATGCACTCCTACGTACTACAGGATTGTAGTGCACAATCTTAGCCGTTCAAAGTGTTTTTAATAATCCACATTTCAAATATTATTTTACATGTAAAATACTTATCTTATGTGTAAAATAATCTGGACCGTTGATTGTATGACGGACAACTCTTGTTGCGCACTACAACCCCCGCACTACAGAATCTCCGGGTCCAGGTAGAATATGTACCCCTTTAATTGTTTTGCACGCATAATAATTTATGTAGAAATTGACAATATTTCTATACTTATACAAAGCATTTGCATAGAACTTTATGACATTTATAACGTTACATACTCAAAATTGATGTCACGAAATTATATCTAAATGTTATGAATTTCTATATAAAAGTTATGAATTCAAAGATATCATCATATACTTGAAATTTTATCATTACATCTTCTAGGGAAGGTTCAGTGTACCGAGTCAATTCTCTTAATCTCCTTTGAAATTTGAATATATGAAGTTTGTGTCAGTGGCTTCCTCATATTTCTAATAATCCAGCAGATTACTCCATTAAAGTAAAAAGACACAAAATTAGGTGTCAATGTGAGCGTGTGTTTTATTGTTCTCAGAGAATGCCCAGAAAATCATTGATAATGTCAAAATTACTCCACAAGACTTTTGATATGATCAGTTAACGCGCAACCCAATTAAACTTGATTAGGCCAGCATGTTGGAAGAAATTACTCAATTAAACGACCAGAATCATTGGAACAGAGTGTCATGATCAACCAATAGCCCCAGTCTAGAAATACCCTCCTGCGCATTGCATAACAATTTTCTCGTTGTGCAAGGGATTGTTGCCGGTAAAACATTTTAGGTGTGCCGACGGCTGTGAGGGATCTCTGGGATCTCCAACAATTGCCTTGGTCATGCAATTTCTTGAATTGATCTTCAGCAATTGCCAGAGATAGTCTACGAATTTTGTCCAGTAAGTGTCTCAGACAATCTTAGAATTTTCTCACATTGCAGAAGATTGTTACCGGTAACAATTTGATTTTTGGAGTCGAAAACCATTCGACATTCAGCCAACACTTGTGAGATTGTCCGGGACAGTTACTTGAAATGATTCATGTTTATATGCATTGATCATAAACAAAAGATTCGCTCTGGTAACCCTCACGAATAATTTTACTATTTTCTCACAGTGCAAGATATTACTATTGACCGTAACAATTTGATTTGGAGCTTACACTTGTTACAGAGCTCCAATTATTTTAATGAACATTTGCAGGAAAACATTGAAGAATTTGAACACAACAAACAAATGTAATTTTATTGATTACAAGCACTTGTACGTTTAAGTTGTGTACAACAACACACACTATCACTCACAGGATGACTCTTTTACACAAAAGTTTAGTACACACACAATTTAGACACAAACTCTTTAGTACTTTAGACACCTCACACTTGGACACTCACTTTCTTTACTTGGAGTATCTCACTTGCTCCTTGCTTGGACTCTCTCACTTTCTTACTTGGACACTTTCTCTCTTGCATGCACAAATGAATACCTCATGACTATTTATAGGCACCAATGGATTATTCTAGAAGCACACATTACTCCAAGCTTCTAGATGCTTCTAGTGAAGCCCGTAAGCTTCTATCATATTCCGGAACATTCTAGTGTTATCCGGAAAGTTCTAGTGTAGTCCATAGTATTCCAGAAGTGTCCTGAAGACTCTAGCAAATTCTAGAAGATTCCGGAGCATTCTAGAGAAGTCTAGATATTTCCGGAATAGCCCGGAAGTTTCCGGAGACGTCCGGAAGACCCGGAAAACTCAAGAGAGGTGGTGATGATCTTTCAACAAACATTAATTTGAATTTCCATTTGATAAACACTAGATTCCATCCATGACGGTCTAGGAATTTTCTTAATGTACCAGGGAAGGTTATTGGTAACAATGTTATGTTGAATCGAAACTTTGAGAGCACCAGTAATTGCTTTTCTTGAAAAGATTCATTTCCATTTCCATTTCCATTTTCTTTCGGTACAACAATTTGATGTGGAGCCGACACTTGAAAGAGCTCCAACAATTGTCTAGGATAGTTGTTGAAAAGAATTCATTTGCTATTCATTTTGATAAACAATATATTCTCTAAGTAAAAAAAAAAAATACTTCTTGTGCAAAAGATTGTTGCTGGTAAGAACTTGAGGAGGTGTACCGGCACCTGTGAGGGATTTCCAGCAATTTTCTAGGACAGTTTCTTGAATTGATCTCTAGAAATTGCCTAGGAAAGTCTTAAGAATTTTGACCAGTAAATGTCCCGGACAATGTAAAAAATTTCTCACAGTGCAAGAGATTGTTACTGATAAGTGGCGATAACAAGTTGATTTGGAGCAACATTGAACTGACACTTGTGAGATTCGGGGTGTACAGGATTGCGAAGGGCTCTGGGATACTATGGCATGATGAGTAGTGAGTCAAGTCTCGAAGCAGAAATCTAGGCAATTTACAGAGGCTTAACTATCATACATGAAAAAGGAATGCTCAATGTGAAGATTTGTTGGGCCCGAAGTGCCCCATAGATTTGGTTACACGATGTCACTCCCTGCGGCCGCTCTAAAAACAGACTTGCGGGTGCGATGTCGAATGTGATAAAAGACTTAATTGAAGCCCTTCCTAACACCAATTGGTTTTAGGAGAGATGGTGGAAAAGCGGTCCGACAAGTGGTATCAGAGCCAATCACCCCTAAAATAATCTGATAATTCCGTGATAATTCTGTGCCTTATTTTGGTCATACTAGACTGATTTCATAAAGATCTTCTGCCTTTGCCGTTTAATAGAAAGACTGCCACAACTCCTTCCTTGTTGAGAAACACGGCCCACCGTTTGTAACGCCAAAATATAAAATCTTTCCTTGTTGCGGTAGCTTTCTCTGATAGTAAAAAACTTTCCAATTTGATTTGGCCACATATCAATTTCGTGCAAATCATTCCGATAAATTCTCTGTTACCAATCACGCGTCTTGACTAACTACCAACCCATGGTCCTTCGATACAAGACATATTTAATTCCTTCCCTATACAGAGACTCTAAAATAAATAAGAAAATAAAGTACAATGTGATAAAAGGGATACAAATAAAGCGTGTTTTGTCGTGGAATTTACCAACACAAACAGACCGTGGCCTATGGTCCTAACAAGATTGAATCAGACTCCATAACAGTTGTCAAAGTGATCAATGAAGGGCCTCTCATAGGGCATCCCAACCGAGCCATTATTGAAGATTCCAAGATGCTCCTGGATAAAACTGATACTCCCAATTTTCTTCTTATTTTTAGTGCACTTTTGGATTGTTTTGTAAAATTACTGAAGAGTAGTCCCCGCAAGACAGATCAAATTCGTAATTATGTGTCTGTCACTGCACATGCAACTAGCACTTCATATGCTAAACACTTGCTATACGAACGATCTTCTGCATACCATAAGTTCTTGTTAGACACTGAATACTTGAATAGACGTGTGCAGTATATACGACTATTTGTCACCAATAATCATAAATGATAATTCTAGTATATCAAGAACCCGGATTCTTAGCAGTCTGCATAGAAGATTTTGCAATTCAATCTCAGCCATTCATCTTGATCAAAATACTTTTGGACTGCTGCAATCACTTAGACCGCCCTCTACAGTCTTGTGTACTACTCCAGACAAGCCATTTCCTAAATCAAATAAGTATGAATGGTGAATTTACATCTCTACTTATATACAGTTCTCTTTATCTGGCTTTTGCTATATAATAGCATTGAATAATAACATACGCTCTGTTGTAGCAATTTTACTCTAGTGCTCTTTCTTACCATCACCAATTTTTAATGGTGAAAATGACATGGCCAGATATCAGTTGTGAGAAAATCGCTACCATTAACAAATTTAGTAAGCTTGATACCAAATTTGTCACCAATTTTAGCGATTGTTAAAGTGTACACCTAAGCACATATAGGACCTTATTTTATGTGCTAAGAACTTAGGTAGCTAGCTAAAGAGTAATACACTTTAATGAACTACCTATATATGTTCATTATCTATATATCTCTCTCCTTGGTCCCACAAAATTTCTCTTCTTCATCCCTTCTATCTCTTTCTCTCTCCTTAAGTCTTTACCCAAATTTAGGTAGTGACTTGGGGCACTTTAGGGAGTGAGGGGTGCCACCTAAGATTTTAGGGAGTCAATTTTCGTGCACTAAAAAGCATTTTTTGAGTTTTTCTTAGTTAGCTAGGTAAGACACTTTGGGATACTCTTTTAGGTAGTGCACTAGAGATGCCCTGAAGTAGTAGATCAATTTGACATTATAAAAACTATGCACATTTGCAGGCTTTTATTATCCGAACGTACAGGGTCGGCCCTGAGCTAAGGTTGATAAGGCGGTGGACTTAAGTCTCCAAAATTTGGCCCAAATTAAGGCCCCCAAATAGGTATATACTGATATGTAATAGTATATATTTAATTAGCGCTTTTATTCCCAATGGAGGTAGCGCCAAGTGGTAAGTCTAAGTCTAGCTATCCAACAGGTTCAATGCTCATTCTCACCCCAAGCAATTTATCTTTTCATTCTTCATATGATTTTATTTTTCTTTTTGAGGTTTATTTTTATTTTTGTTAAAAGAACGAGGGCCCCGGTTTTACAAGTTTGACTTAGGTCCCGAGAATCTCAGGGTCGGTCCTGCGAATGTAACGAAACTAGGCCCCGGTTTTACAAGTTCGACTCAAACCTCGAAAATCTCAGGATTCCCGAATTCTTTAAGAATTAAACCTGGCTTAAGTTTCAAGGAACAACAACAAACAAATATTTATGGGGTGTCCCACATATGGTTATGGTAGGTAAAAGCAGCCCAAATTTGACCAAACATAACGGCTGATCAAAATGCCAAAAAGGCCCCTCCTCAATTTTCTATCTGTAAATGTAAATATGTAATGGAGTGGTTTAACTGTCCAACCTTCACGAGCAAGGTCGGTCTTAAATTGCTCATGTTAATTACTGCCTTCGGGGCCACTAAACATAAAATTTCTCTGGTTATAAGACCAATGTATAGGAGAAATTTCTTCGATGAGAAAGAAAGCTTGTTTGTTTTACGAACTGTCTTAGCTTACTTCAGAACGATATCGTTTTAAATCCAAAACAATAGTAAAAGATACTAACATTTCATACGTGAACAAATTTATGAAATTGACATTGGAAATTGAAAAGAATAATGGAAAATATTTCATTCTAGGACAAAATTAACAAAAACTAAAAATGTATGGAGAAGCGAAATTCGTGTTTCTATTTATTCACTTAGCACTTCTTCAGTTCTTCCTTCGCCGTCTTTTTTTCTCTCTCAAAGTGTCGTCGTTTTGAAATAATATAAATGAAATTGGCAATTTTTTGGATTCGTGTCTCATTTTTGTGGACAATTATTTGCATGGAGATGGTCCAAATCCAACATAAAATTTGAATAAACCCATCAAATTTTAAAGATATATATTGGAATAAATTCAGCTTTTAAGTGGTGAGTGAGAGTGCTCTCTATTGAGAAAATTGTGTACCGGACGGATACAGCCACATGGTACCCGTTGGTGCATCCGAGCTGTCCAAGTATATTTTGGACAACCCAAATTTATTAGAATAAATTTACCCCCAAAATTTACAAAAATATCACCCTCATAATATCCTTCCGGCACATAAAATTTTCTCCTATACATTGGTCTTATAACCAGAGAAATTTTATGTTTAGTGGGCCCGAAGGCAGTAATTAAAATGAGCAATTTAAGACCAACCTTGCTCGTGAAGGTTGGACAATTAAACCACTCCATTACATATTAATTTACATTTACAGATAGAAAATTTTCTCCTATAAATTAAATTTCCGGCCATTTGTCTTGGTTCACTTAAGAGTTAAGAGGACTGAGACTTTGATAACACAGACTTCTCAAGTGGACCAAGACCTTTCCAGTGACTAAACTATCAAAATTTCTATGTTTAGAAGGACAAGGACTAGTCCACAAATGAACATAATTTCCAAGTGACCCAAGACAAATGCACCTCCATACAGTGTTCTCCTTATCACAAGATTATAGTAGGAACAAAAACCATTGTTCCTCCTTTTCACGTCTCCTCTCTTTTTCGAGTGAGAGTTGAGTGTTGTACTCTCTTTTTCGAGTGAGAGTTGAGTGTTGTACAGATCCAAATATCAATGAATATTTGTTTTTTTCATGGAGTGTGCAGAATGGATAATTCGGCCAACCACATATCTTTCTTGTCTTTATGTGTGTATGTGTGTGTGTGAGATTCCCTGATCGATCCCCAAAGATTGAGTTGCATCAAATGCTACTTCCAAAGTTTTCAACATGCCAAAAGATAGAGATTAACAATGTATTTCTATTTCAAAATATATAATTTTGAGGTAGAAAAATAGCTCAAATTTCATGACTGTTCAATTCTTGAAGTCTAGTGAGCCTGGGGAAGGAAACAATGAAGCCATTCATTCGGGACTCACTAATTTCATTGGGAAATTTCTTAACAATGTATTTCTACTGATACGCGACGACTGCAGGATTTTTGTTGTTGAGGATTATGTATTAAAAAAAATACTAATTGTTTATGCGATTTAAGTAGAATCGTCCACTGTTTAGAAGAACAATACAATAATATTTTCATGAATTTAAAAAGATTATCGTTTCTGCTTACACTGTAACACTAGCTTCATAATCATTTGCCCTCGTGACTAGATGGCTGCGATGTCATAGGGTATTTGATTAATTATATGTTCGTACTTGTACATCGATCGATGAGTATACTAGTAATTGAGCATATCATATAACTTATGTGCCCTATTATTTGGACCATAACATCATCACTTTTGTCATCAATTAGGTACTTTGGTCTTCAAAGTCTGAACTATGCTAAACTTTGTATAATTAGCTTGTACATTAAATTACGGAGAATATGGTTACCTATATAAAGTATATAATAAGCCTAACAGGATTTTTTTTACTCAACGCATGCTAAAGCTATTCATGATAATAACATGGGAAATGTTACGGTACACACCCTCTATATTGCGTAACGGTTATGCCTCTTACGAGTTAAAGGTTATGCCACTCAGTGGTTAGGTTATGGCTCTTAGTGGTTCTAGGTTATGCCATTTAGGGGTTAATGGTGCATATGGTACACACCCTTTATAGGTCAAGGCGTAACTGGTTATGTCTCTTAGTGGTTTTGTCATGCCCATGCATACCCGTATGCACCCAAAAAGGGAGTGTGTAGCGCCCCACTACAAGAAAATGCAGATTCGCCGACACAACGAAATACATTGGCAAAAGTACATTTGTGTCGGCAAAGGTTTTCGCCGACAAATTTTTTGCTTCGGCATGCTGTCGCCGTTGATATGTCGGGAAAGAGTTTTCCCGAAGCAAATTTTGATGTGTCGGCAAAAGTATAGTTTCGGCGATGCGAGTTTACGTCGGCAATACCTGTCGGCAAATGGTAGTGCGTCGGTAAATGGAATTTTAAAATTAGAGAGTGTAACACCTTTGCCGACGAGTTTTTTGAGTCGGCAAAAGTCAATTCGAAAAAAACACAATCTGCTCGTGTTGAACTTTTGCGCCCCACGTTTCGAACTCGAGACCTCAAGTATCTGACCCTATATTACCATGCGTCTACCAACTGCACCAACTTACTCTTTGTTAATATTATCCCAATATTTAATATATAACTTATATTAACGGTATATACCGTAGATACAGTATAAATACTTATATATGCGTCTACTTATATCATGTAATTGCATGTATAATGTATATAAATATTATGTACTTGTTCTGGAAATTGATTTTCACTCTCTTTTTATTTTTATTTTTTTATATCCACACTCATTTTTTTTATCTTTTAGAAAAAAAATATATAACTTTCAACACTAAAAAAGAAAAAAAAAAATAGAGTGTTGACATCAAAAAAAGGATGTGGGAAAATCAATCCCCTATTTTTTGAAAGGCTTTTATGTAATACTATATATACACATTCATGAAAAAACTGTTTGGATCAAGTCTTTTCCGATCTTTTTTTTTTTTTTTTGCCGATTCTTAATGTGTACTACTATAACTTGTTTTAAACGCATTGAATGATTAGCATCATCAGAATATGACCGGGAACTATGAGGTCCGTATTTTAACAAAGTCAGGGATCTCTGATTGAATCCTGCTTATACACACACACATACACATACTATATACATATACAAATACTATACAATAGTGTGTGTGTGTGTGTGTGTATATATAGAGAGAGATACAAATAACACATATACTATACATATATTTAAATTTTTGAAAGTTTAAATTTTTTTGATAAAATCATTTTTTTTAAGTTTTGTATATTGTATAGTATTGTATGTATGTATGTGTATATATATATATACATATACATATACATATATTATATAGGAATCATTGCCGACACGAAGATGTCATCGGCGAAAGTTTAACTTTTGCCGATGAACATTATGTCGCCAAAAGTTCCCCTTCAGGACTATCACCGACACGAAAATGTTGTCGCCAAAATATTCAACTTTTGCCGATGCACATTTTATCGCTAGAAAAAAATTTCGTCGGCAAATATTTCCCGGGAAAATATTTCCCACCAACCTTGCTTTTGCCGACTACATTGCCGACACATTTATTTCCGTAGCCAAAAAGTTTGTATTTACCGACACAAACTACTTTTTCATTGGCGAAAGCATTCTTTTGCCGACCAAAAATACATTGCATCGGTAATCTGGTCGCCATTGGTGCATTTTCTTGTAGCGCTGAAGGATTCCCCTAATAACATTGTTTGTCAAAATATCAACTATATATGATCATACGGTTATTTTGGACGTCAGACCTAGACACATGCACATAATGAGAAATTAATATCATATAGCCTCAAGTACAGTGAAGCGATTAGCTTCTTTGAGTAGGCTAGATTGTTTATGTATCCATCGCTTGTCTCAGTTTCAATAGAGCATGTTTAATCGGAAGAGTTTTATTTAAAATCCAGACCGTCTAAAATACTTTTTAACGGTCAGAATGCGCATTACGTGATGCACTCTAGGAAACTGCATTACAGGATTCCCGAATTCTTTAAGACCTGGCTTAAGTTTCAGGTAACAACAGACAACTCTTATACTTGGGGAAATGACAGGACAATGGAGAGGAGGGCAAATAATTCCGGAGTGATGACACACGTATTGGGAATCATCACCTCATGAGAAGGAAAACAATATTTCCACATACATGGTATTGTTATTTTACACGAACAAGCTTGTCCCTGACTTGAAAATTTATAAAAAAAAAAAAACACTTCCAAATTGGAATCTCCCAATTACATCAGAGTTTCTTCCTTGAAATGAACAAATCGATGGGAGCTGCACAATTCGATGCTAGTTTGTGAATTAGAGAGAACCTTTGTCACTACTTTCATCCGTTCTCTAATTAAATTGAATACATCCCAAGCTACAGAGGCAAATTTTTGGGTAGCAAATTTCCAGAGCTAAGCCAGGGGAAGAAAGAAGACGGAGGCAGGGAAGGGATTTCAACATATTCTAGCAGAATTAATCGCAATAAATCTTCGTCTGAATTTGTGTCCCTTCGAAAAAAGGAAAAAAAATTGATATCAAGCGCTTCAATATCTGGAAATGCATCTGTATGGAACTCACAATTGGTTTGAACTGGAAATGGTAAATTACACTCGTCCTTATTCGGATGCAATGGTATTTTTCTAATGGTGCAATATCAATTCACTCAAGGTGCAACGTTTTTTTATTTAAGGAGCAATGGTTTTTTTCTTAAAAAAAAAACAAAAAGTTTGATTAGGGAGCAATGGTTATTCTCAAGGGGTGTAATGTTAATTCACTCAAGGTGCAACTTTTTTCTTGTAAGAAGCAATGCCTATTTTTTTCAAAATAAAAAGTTAGATTTAAGGAGCAATGGTTATTCTCAAATGGTGCAATATTAATTAAGTCAAGGTGCAACGCTCTTTCCTTTATGGAGCAATGACTATTTTTTCAAAGGGTGCAATGTTAATTCACTGAAGGTGCAGTATTGTTTAATCAAAGAAGCAATAGTTAGAGGCCGTTTGGCCGCCTGTTTTTTGGTTTTTTGGTTTCTCATTTTTTATTTTTGGGTGTTTGGCAGCCAAGTTCCAAAACAGTTTCTGGAGAAACAGTTTCTTCATTTCTAACGTTAGGGAGAAGAAAGCAAAAAGAAGGTGTGACCTCTTTTCAATTTCTCATTCTGGGTCTGATTTTTCTCTCATCTCTCTCTCCCGTTTTTACCCTTTGTTAACGTTATCCCCTCTTCCCATCACACAACCACAAACCAGAGAGAGAACCATAAGCATTAAT
>JAXBDA010006653.1:0-20092 GCA_036023075.1 Gaultheria prostrata
GAGGTTAATTGGTTGTGGAACCCCTCTTTCGTCTTGAGTTCCTGTATTTATAGACCTCTGGTGTCAACTTCCCATGCATTGAGATGCTGCCACGTGTCCTCTTCAATCTCTAGTTGCTATAGATGATTGCCAAGTGTCCATACCTTGCCAGTTTCCCTTCAAAATGGCAGTTACTAGCAGTTACACCTTCAATTTTGGCGCTGCAAGAGCCTCTATACCCATGTTCCTTTTTCCTAGTTTTAAGGGTAGTGGGATGATAAGGGCTTGAGATGACTTGTAAAATGCCGACACCTGGCATCAACTACCTTTCCATCTCTCTGTTGATAACTCTTAGCAGTTCCTTCCTTGCTATAAACTCTCTTTATGGCCGAAACCACTCGCTCACAGGTGCGACCCACATCCACATTTTTTTAGGGACGTGGAATTCGTTAAGTTCCTCAATTGCCATTTATTATTTTCTTCATAAACAGCATGTTTAATTTAATTTGGTCTCATCAAGTATCCTCAACAAACCCAACTGCCAACTGGGCTTTTAATGCGGAATAAGATGAAGTTGGTGTTGGCCCATTAGGCCTTTGGGCCTAATTAACTTAATGATGACCAAAACTGTTCCTATCGGCCTTGTTAGGACTTTGTGCCAAATTTGGGTACAAACACATACGCACACGAACACCGCAATTTCTTTTATTGTATTTTATCTCGCGTACATGCTTTTTACTTTGTTTTATTTTTATTTTTTTTGATCGGCAAAAGAATTTTATTAAAACTTGACAAGGGTACATCAAGTCGGGGAAAGGGGTTCCAACCAAAAGTTGGAAAAACATCAACGGGCAAAGCCCATAATACCTGTAGGCCTAAAAAGCCAAATAGAAACAATGGAGCTCAAGAACACCCGAAAAGGCCTAAAAAGCCCAAATAATACGATGAAAGCACAGCCCAAAGAAAACCCAAAACCTAACCCAAAATAACCGCCAGCAGCCCAGATCCGACAGGAGAAACCACCACCACCACCGATTAGCCTCCTCCGAAAACCATCACACCGCCATTGGCCACCCAAACGAAGGAAACAAAACGGAACCCAATAGCAAACCACTTGCCACGGATGCTCACCAAGCCGTTAGGCGAGGACCGGACCATCCAACAATGGCCACGGTGGGAGCCAACACCAACCGCACCACTCAACACCAAGCAGAACTCCGTGCCATTAAGCCAAGATCGGTCAACCCAACAGAAGACCAACCGGAGAACCCACATGAGCAAAGGAGGCACGGCCGAGATCAGAGCCGACGACGCGGGTTAGGGGGTCGGAAAAAAGAGACTTGGGAGAGAGAGAGACAGGGGAAGGAAACCATTACCGAAAGCCGACCTCGTCGCCGTCCGAGAGACCCATAGACGATCGCTACTCAGATGTTATAACGGTCCAAGAACTCCCGGATGTCGAGATCCATGACTTCGCTGCTGACCTCCGAACCGCCGCTGCCATCAATCAACGCGTTCCAATGCCGATCGGTTTTTGAAAAGGAAGAATGTGAGAGAGCCGAGGGATGAAGAAGATGAAGGAAAAGGAGGGAGGGAGAGAGAAAGAGGTGGGAGGAGGGGGAGGGGGGCAACTAGCCTTGCGCCGCCTCCCCCCGACGGCAACCCTAAATGAGGCTAGAAGAAGAAGGGGTTTTGACTCTTGAGTTTTCTAGAGAGAGATGAATGTCAACACCAAACTAGTCGGTCTGCTTTTTACTTTGTTTATGTGTTCAAAACCAAGTTCTAAACGTTTTCTATAACCCACAAGTTATCTAGTAGAGACCGGTTCACGGACCAGGCGAGCGGGGTGCATTAAAACTCTTCCCCTCTCGTAACCCAACCCCCGAGCCCGGAAATAAAAAGGTTTTCGCATAACCAGTAAAACCATTTTTTTTTAAAACCATTGGGCATAACGAGTCACACTTTTTGGTTTCTCGGGTTCATTCCTTAAACCCGGGTGGTGACTCCAAAATCATTTTCAAAATCAAATCGAATCGGGGAGCCAACGCCATCGTGTGGGCGGCCGCCAGACAAGTGTCCACAGTGCGCCTGTTGCGAACCAAGAGCAAAGAGGGCGTCAATTATGCGGTCGTCCAAACGGCCGAGAAGCCGAGCGTTCACTACTCCGCAATCTGCACGAAACCATAAAGCATTAGTACTCAAAAACCAAATAAAGGTACGGCGTGCGAGATGCAAGGATAAACAAAAATAGGGTGCGCCACATGAAGTTACCCGAGACCACTACAAAGTCGTTTTGCCATTTCTCAGAATCGTAGAGGTCAGTGAAAAGATGGTTATACTCCCCGCGGATGGTGAAGTAGTATCTCTTCGATTGTTTGTTCTGGGCCATGGAATATATGCCCATTACGTCATAAACCGTGACCACGATGCCATGCGTCTCCGCCAGCTTTATAATCGAGCTCAGCACTCGGTACACATTTACCACCAACTGGTGGGGGGCAAGGTCGTACATATACAGAAGTTGCCGAACGAGCTTCGGCAGAGGGAACCGAAGGCCACCCTCGGTAATGGCCATGAGAGGGACCGTGATTCGTTTGTCCCCTTAGGTGATCCGGTCACCAAAATGTAGCTTTAGCCCCACATCTGCTGGGATTCCATACTTCTTGAGGAACGGCCCGAGCCGCTCCGGATGTTCGGGGTCGAAGGCCTTGTTGGGGGGACATGTGTCGGGACCGGTCTTCGGCGGCGGAACCTCCTTCCAGTCGTCCCTAACCTGAAGACCAAAACTCCCGGTCGCGCTATGATCACCGGGGGTTCCAGCCTCCTCCCTTCCACCCGCTCTCTCGACAGCGTTTACTCCAGGATTATGCTCGTCGGAGATCCCAGTAGGACAAACAAGGCCCTCGGGGTTGTTGCGGGCGTGGGAATTCGCCTCCGAGTCTACGACCTCCACCGGCTCCGTCTCAGGGACAATTATTTCTACCTCGGAAGATCTGTTTTGCCCGGAGACGCTGACAGCGTCCAGTCCCCGAGTGGTGGGTGTTTCATGTTCCATCAGGTCATGCGGATAGATGACCTGAAGCGGCGTGACGTTCAACGGAACAGGAGGGACTTGCGTTTGGTAATTCCTCCCGAGCGACTGGGTAAATTCCCGAAGGAGGACGGATTTGGTAAACTCGGAAAGATTCGGATCGGTCAAGAAATCAAGATGGCTGGTCGACGGAGGATCCAAGCTCATCCAGAAGAAAACCTAGAAAACGCACAGGTAAAGAGGAAAACCCGTTAGCGACATGCAAAGGAGGGAAAACCAAAGTGAACATGGATGCATTTCCTATGTCAAAAGTGTTCGGTCCGAATGGTTGTGTGGCCCTCCTGAGGAAGTCGCTGCGCTCGGTGAAGCCTAGTGGTGGACTCCAGATGGGTCGGTTGTAATAAAAGCCAGAGGCCTCGAGGAAGGGCGCAACATATTCGAGTGGGCTCGGATGAACCAGCCAGCGCCTGCTCAAACCCAGAGTCCAGCAGTTGCGCGCCGCCACAAGAAAACCTCGACGGGCGAGAAAAATGCCTAAGGGACCTATTTCTAGGGCATGAAAATGCATAAAAGCTCAGAAAACGCAGGAAGTAACAAGAAAGACACAAGCTTTTACCTCAAAACGGCGTGAAATCTTTGGAAAGATCCCTGGAAGGCGATGAAATCCGGCGGCTGGAGTGGCTTGGAGCTCTGATGAAGTTTGGGGAGTAGGGTTAGGCACCTATTGAACAGGTGACATAAAAGGTGCCGTCTCGAGGAAGGAACAATGTTTCATCCGAGCCACCCGAGATGCGACACGTGGCAGATGACGTTATGGTTCATGCAACGAGGCAACGATTCGTCCAAACCAACCAAAAGACGACACCTGTCCTCCCCATTCAAACCGCCTGGCGGGAACCCCAAGCGGCACCGCTCGGGCAAACCAAACGACGCCACGTGGCAGATGACGTTATGGTGTGTCAGAAATTCACTGCACTCGCTAAAGCGAGTTGTCTAATCAATTAAACGTCGCAACTCTGAGAAATGGTCACATCACTCGTTCTTTTGTCAATGATCGTACGACGTGATGCTTCAAAGTCTATCCAAACCGATTAGGGCTCGAACCAGGAGCGCTCGGGTACCCATGCTCACCGGGGGCTCGGAGTATATGCCCTTGGTGTCATATGACCTTGAGAGATAGCAAGAGGATATTACGAGTGCCAGGCCATATGACGTGATCAACTCTCGCAACCTCGTCTCGGTGATTGAGAAAGTTGAGGGGCTATTGTACTGGCCGGTTCCAGAGGGGCTCGTACGATGCACCCCCTCATGGGGAGAGGGGTGCACAGATCGATACCTGCCACTTGGCAAAGGGGGCTAGTACGGGCCTGACACGGCGGGTCCCGCTTCGAGTGAACAACACGAAGTAGAATCGTTCAATACGAACAAGGACAAGTGCCACGATGGAGCGGCACCCCAACATTGACAAGTCTGGGAGACCCTAGATGTAGGGCTCTAGGCGTTTCACCGTGGAGGTGGCCTCCGGTGGATTAGCGCTCGGATCGGTGGACCCAACAGCTCTCTCGGCTAGGCAGATCGCCTCCACCAAATTCCTCGTATGCCGAGTCGTTTGACGTCGGCTCGGGAGCGTTCGGATAGCAAGAGAGGGGCTTGGCACCAGGCGTGTCTGACATCCTGCATAGAGCATTTATGGCGGCAGCCAACCACCCAGCAGGCCTTGCCTGTAGGGCCACGTGGTTGACCGGGGAGCACTCCCAAACCAGTTGACCCTTCAGTGTATCAGGCGCGATGCGAGCCGAAGCAGTGCACCATGACGTCAGCCGAAGCACTGCATCAATGCAGACATTCTTAGCGCACCAGGCGTCATCTAAGGTATGGACGGTGTGGGATATTCGTACGAGGAGCGTGGGAGACACGCCCTCCTTGGCCTATAAATACGATCCCCACCTACCTCACAAGGACCGGCTCTATACACATTCAATACCCCCATAACTCTCTCTTTCTCTAAGTTAGCCACTTATACTCTTTTCCGGTCACTGACTTGACCGTCGGAGCGCCTTCCCAGACAACCATCGTCCGGGCTTGGCGCTAACGCGTTTGCTCGCTTATGCAGGTCTACTCCCCAGGCCGGCGGTTCAAGTTCAGGGAAAGGTCCAGCCAGCTTACCACCCATCCGTACGCACCAGGAAGACCAAAAGGGTTATTCCGGCGAAGCGCCTCCCACAAAAGGTTTTACACATGTAGGAATCAGTGAATCAAGATCACTACTATAGACACTTTCATCGCTCTATTGGATGATTCAAGTTAATTCAATATTCTTTAACATCTTTGACGTGTTTGTTATTCATGTAGAAAATCAAGTCAGTTGGACATGCTTGATCGATTTAGTATATTTTTTTAGAAGGAGAAATAAATTACTCATTCCGTACCTAAATAACTAGAGTCATTAAGAATTTCATCCAGTAGGCATGACAATAATGAAAGGCAAAAAATGATTTTATAGGGATATTGAGGTGTTTTTGATACATTGTGTCAAAACCTAATAAAATTGATAGCTATTCCATGTGATTTCTTATCATAATGTCAATGGGATCAAGTGACCCCACTACACTCTTCCTTGGCCTCCATTCTTGGTCTCCAATGAGTAATTTTCAGATAAAAAATAACTTCATTTCGTATGTGATTTTTCGAGTTTCTCACATTAAATTAATTACAAATCTCAACTAGTTCTTTAATATGGTGCGGAAAATTTCAAACAATTATGAACAGAAGTACTTTATTTTTTTATCCGAAAATTGAACATATTTTCTTAAAGGACGGAGGAAGTATGTGATTTTGAATGTCTATTTCGTTGTGCCAAATCTGCTTTGTTTAGGTAGATAAGTTAAGCCAACTTAAGCCAATTTGTCATTCTCTCACGTCATTCTCTCATAATATATCAACTCAAAAAAAACCTTGACACGAAACTAATGCGAAAAAAAAGCAACTTTGCTTTTTATGCCAAAATAGGTTAGACTTAAGTTAGCTTCTGGTAACGAGTTTGAGATTGAGGCTCCACTTGAACTCAAGCTGAATTTGCTTGGACTTGAGTCGAGCATAAACAAGTTCATGAGCCGGCAATTTGTTTGGAAGGCCTGAAATAGATTCATTAAATGAGGCCCTCCATATATTTTGCATAGTAAAATTTTTCAACAGTCCTTATAAAAAATCATTACAAAATATTTATCATTGCACAAATTTAAACATAGAGTCATTCAAAAATAAACAACCATTACAATACTCCAAAAACGATCATTTGCACAGTACACTTCTCGCACTTTTAGCTGCAAATGTACTAATAAAGTCTTCATAATCAGGCCTCTTCACTGTATCTTTCTCAATGGATAATATAGTCAATCCATTTAATCTTTCTTGAGACAAGATTGACCGAAGATAAGTTTTGATCAATTTCAACTTTGAAAAGCTTCTTTCCTCCCTCTTATTTTTTTTTTGTAATAGAAAAAGACTCAAAATTATTTGGGCCTAATATATATATAGGCATACATATTTTGGGACCCTCAATTTTTTATATTTTTGGGGGACCCGAAACGATAGCTTCATTGGCTTATGCCATGATTCGGGCCTGTTCATGAGCAGTATTTAGGGGGTGGCTTTACCCAAGGTTGAGAGGGTTCAAGTGAATACTTGACTAGTGCATTTGCATGTTTTGAACCCGGGGATTCTGCATTGAATACTTGATTAACTTTTAGCGCATGTTTTGAACCCAAGGGATTCTGCACTGAATACTTGATCCGTAGTCAAAATAAGTGAAAATTTACTTAAGTTTGTGAGTACCTAAATAATACGTATATCTTAGTAAAAAAAATTAAACCTAATAAATTTTCTACCAAAATAAATGTTTATTTTACACAGTTTTGTATACAATTTTTTTTTAATTTTAGCCACTAAATGATCGTACCAAACAGGTATTTGAGAGCATAAATGCCTAAAATTAAATTACAATATTCCAAATTTAGTAACTTCTTTAAAACATCCTGAAGTGAACAAGGGAATTTTTTTGAAAATATAATAATGCCAAACAAAAACTGGTCAGCTTAAAAACCTAAGGAATTAATAAGTGTGGTGAAAATGAGATTAATAAGCTCCACAGCATTTCCAGGGCCATCTATACATGTAGTTCAGAGACATTCAATAAGCAATGCTGTGTGAGTGTTATATTTGCTTATACCAATAGCATGTTAAAAGTCTTTTTATACTCTTGTGTTTGTTGTGCTAAATGTAGGTAGCTGGTATGATTGTTGAACAAAGTACAAAATCCCCAGAAAAAGTGGCTGATGTAACAGATCCGAAACTTGAAACTTTCAATCTGCTGCTAATGCAAATGAAAATGACACTCATGATGGCATGCCATTGCATTACAGCAATTTTGATCAAGCAAAGCAAACACCCATACATAATTCTGAAAAACAGGTTCAAAATATAAATAGATAGTCAATGGCGTTATGATCAGAGATGGGGCTAAAAAATTTCGTTCCATGGACTCAAGTTTCAAACACAGCCTCCACAAGCACAATATACAATCAAGCTTCTAGAGTGTAGCAATGATTACTTCCAAAAAAAATAAAAATCTCTCTTCATTTGTCTCAACCATGCTATCGCATTTCCAGCACTTATGTCAACTGAAAGACTGGAACCAACTCACAACTAAAAGAAAATCAATGGAGAAATTCTAATACATATACAATTCAATGAATTCAGCTGAGTAACAAAATTAACAAAAATTTCACTCACTAAGGAAACAAAAAAGGAAGGACGAATGCTACTTGACAAGCAGCTGTTATCTGCTCGTGTTACTACTAGATCTTTGTTTCCCCGCAGTTAGCATACCTGCCAATTGCAGCAACAGAGCATCACGGCCTTCCGATAGGGCTCTGGTTGGATTAAGGATCTGTGAAGAAACTTATAAAAGGGAAGGGGAAAAGGCAAAACGAAATGATACGAAGACAAATGAATGAAGAAATTCCTCTTTTGGTTTTCCTATCACTTTCCGTTTCACTGGTACAATACCAGCAAAACCACGATCCAAACAAAGCCTAAATGCATGTCAAAAGGACAAATTGGACATCCAGTCCTCTGTCAATGAATCCAACTCCTCCTAACCTACCAGATTCTGAGCAGAATACCCGACGTGTCTTACGAAATCTCAACCTCAATTCAATAAGGCCGTGTCTGGATCTTATTTATGGAAGGGTTTGTTAAAGGGGAAATAAATGGAAAGCCATTCTGAAGAAAATTCTCTCTTTTCCTTTGCATTTATTTTTCCTTCCGCAAGTCCAATATAAACACAACCTACGCCTTCACCTCTTTGCCAAAGGAAATCCAATCTGCAGATGATCTGAACTAAACATCAAAAAGAAGGCTATACAATGTTTCATCCATGAATTCCTCCCCAAAGAGATAAGAAATCCCATCAATATACTCCAGCATGATAACCAACCAACAGGGATTGACAGGAGATCTGATGTTTCCAACCCGAGAAAACCTTCACAGGGTCCCGCTTCCACTGCCAACTTCTGTTGATGGTGGGGGACCTGATACTTCAGCTAGAGCTTCGAGCATGACTACAACCTCAGTAGTATCATCCAAATAGTACTTGGCTTTACTTGGTTTCTGTCCAACAGTGCAGGCAAAGAGTGATGTATTTGCGGAGAGAATACCACTGTTCATTGCATTGCCAATGATTTCAAACATGTCTTCATCGGATCTATCATCGCCGATACACAGTACAAAATCAGCTTGCTTTCCGATCTCGGCCATTGATGTGAAGATCTTTCCAGCAACTATGCCTTTGCTCACTCCCTACAACATAGCAAATAATATACTCAAACAACAGATTGACCGATCTATAACCAAAGCCAAGGATATTCAGGGCCCATCAATTATACCCATTTCTCATGTCCTTATGGCTTAAATATACTTCAAAATAAACAATAAGCAAAAAAGGTGGTATGGTAGATGCCGCTAAAATAAGCAATAAGAGATAAATATGCTCACAATACGCAAATAAGCTCGTTTGGTGGCCTCCACTAAGATAAGCAATAAGCAAAACCATAAAATGGAAAAGCAATAAGCAAAACCATAAAATGGAAAAGCAATAAGCAAATGGTAACCAAACGATCTTTCTTATTCTTGGTATTTTTATTGCTTATTTGCAAGAACTGAGCAACTAAGCAAAGTGAACCCAACGGGCCCCCAACCTTCCAATACAAGGGGGACAAGGTATATTAGCAACATCTTAGCAGATTTTGCACTTTTACTAGTACCAAGCAGACTGGGCTAGAAACAAACACATAACTAGTCACTTAATGTAAAAAGACTTCTTAACCATGATATGTTCTTCTAACAAATCATAAATCCAGTGAATATTTCAGGATGCGATTCTCGTGCATAACACCACGTGAGGATATGTTAGTAATATGGCATTGACTCCGTTACACATCACTATTGTGAGCTACAAAGAATTTGATTCCTCTGATTTATGTGTATGAACCAGCGTTGTCATGGTCTTCCAGCGGCTCATTTAATCTTTCATGAATTTCTCTGTGTATCCCTCTTTTAATAACACTACTTAAAATACCAACCACCTTTGTGTCAGTGCCAAATTATTTTCCCCACAAATCCAATGCTAACCCCAAACAGAGTTTTATATTCAAATGATCCTTCGAATCCTTAGTCAATTTCTCTCTTATTGCATACATCAACATTCGAGAAAAATAGGAGGCTTTCTCCGATTTTTGAAATTCAGTGGTCCTTATTAGATGGTAATGCTATGCCACGGACTGTCCACAATCATCCGCCATGGAACTGATATGATTAAGACTGCAGAAATCTCCCCAAGGAAACCTAAGGAAGTTTCGGATATCCAACTGAGTGAGGGACGATAATCACAATAAACAGGTCGGCAATGTTGTTTCTAAACATATGCCATCAGCTAACAATACAAATGTCACTATAACAATGCGATCAGCAGGCAGAGACTGAATAAATATCCAACAATGATAGTTCAATCCACAAACATTCAATCGTCATCATTTCATAGGTGTCATGGTTGTATACTAGTCGTCTAATATTAGAGGAACCGGTCAGATTGATTCGAAACATGTTCAATTGTAAAAATGTGACTGGCAGACTGCAGACTACTCAGATTTTCTGTTCACAAGTGCTATGCTGTAGCTTAAATTAAGCGTTTAAATAATTACATCTAGAACCCTCGTCATAGCATATCCATAACCAAGCAGGGCGTCAAAATAGCTCCCTAAAGGGTAATGGCATTTGCGCAGCTCTATACTTGCTGCCCTCATATGAATCACCAATATCTAAAGAACTAAAGGAAAGAAAAGAAAAGCAACCAAAAATCTATTTGTATGATTGTTACAAACAAAAAGATCAATCCTCAAACAGGAACGAGATGGATCAAGTCAAATACTGCCTTTGTCCGAAAATTTTAATCCAATTTTCCTTTTTTGGATGTTCCATTATCCTTGTCCATTTTGAATAGTCAAGGAGAAAAAGTAGAACCATTTTCTTTTGCCCTTCATCCAAAATTTAAATTCAATCATTGGAGTCCAATAAGTACATCATTGCATTTCAAAAAGGAGAGTAATTTTGGAAATACCTGAGGTTTCACTTCAACAATGAACTGACCACTTTTCACTGCAACAGGTTCATTTGCCAGCACACTTTCAAGATGGTCTAACATCTCCTTTGCCTGGCTCGATCCAAAACCTGGATCCGCATCCCTATGATGCCAAACTAATGCACTCTCCTTTTCTTCAATAGAAGAACCATCGGTAGCTTCTGTATAAAGTCTCATCACTGGCTCAGCCATCTGTACCCACCCAAAATCATTGCTCTGCCCACAAGTTTCCCATTCCTTATCCTCAGACCACCTGAAAAAAAAATGCCGTTAGGACAGAAAAGAATGTCAATAGAAAAAATGAAAACAGAAGTAATGTGAGGAAAAGCATACCTCATGAAGTATCCATGTTCTGCTGCAATACCGAGTTTCTTGCAAGGGGAAAACCACTTCCCTAAACTCTCTCTTCCGCGACCACTGACAACAAAAACAGTATTTCTAACATCACCGCAGAGTGTATTTATAAGCGATATAACTTCCTGACTTGGTTTCTTGTTGATAGAAGTTTGGGGCATCACAGTGCCATCATAATCCAACAAAATGGCCCTACTTTTAGATCTTGAATAAGCCGATACAATCGCGTCTATTGACAATTTCCTGAAATTTGGATCAAGAGCTACGACCCGGAAACCGAAGCTCAATCCAATTCCCCAGCACCGTCGTCTGAAGTGGTCCTGACAAGTTCTCTCCATGTCTTGGAAGAAACTCCTTGACCAATACGCCACATCGTGTGTGCTCACATATTTATAATGCTTCTCGTGGCGCAACTGCTTTTCCGCATCTGCCATCGAGATGGCCTCGTTCATTGCTTCGGCAGTTGCTTCAACGTTCCACGGGTTGACCCGAATAGCGCCACTTAATGAAGGAGAGCAACCAATGAACTCCGATACCACTAGCATGCTCTTCTTGGGCCCACCGCTTGATTCTGAACTAGAATCGGATTCAGAGATTCCTTGCCTGCAGACAATGTACTCGTACGGAGTGAGGTTCATGCCATCCCTCACTGCAGTGACCACAACACACTCTGCAACGCTATAATATGCAACTCGTTCGCATAGAGAAACTGGTCTATCGATAAAAACAACTGGTTCATAACCAGGACTCCCAAAAGTGTCATTTATTCTCTTTCGGGTTGCCTGCATTTCCACCTGTATTTCCTCAAGATCTTTCCCACTCCCCCTAGCAGGATTTGCTATTTGTACCAATACTGCCCTTCCCTGCCACTTAGGGTGCTGCTTGAGCATCTGTTCCATTGCTAATAGTTTCAGGTCGACGCCTTTGAAAATATCCATATCATCCACACCAAGTAACACAGTTTTTCCTTCAAACTGCTGCTTCAACTCCCCAACCCTCCAATCCTTATCTGCAAATCTCAAAACCGATTCAATCTGCCCCATGTGGATTCCAACCGGCATGATCTTTATTCCAACAGTCCGTCCATAATACTCCAACCCAATATAACCCCTTTTGGACTGGTACTCCAAGCCCAACATCCGACTACAACAAGAAAGAAAATGCCTAGCATAGTCAAAGGTGTGGAAACCAATAAGGTCTGAGTTTAGTAATGCCTTGAGGATCTCTTCTCGAACGGGTAAAGTTCTATATATCTCAGAGGAAGGAAATGGACTGTGCAGAAAAAACCCCATTCGCAACCTATTGAAACGCCGCCTCAAGAATGTTGGCAAAACCATCAAATGGTAATCGTGAATCCAAACGTAGTCATCGTCCGGGTTTATCACTTCAATCACCTTCTGAGAGAAAATCTTATTTGCTGCCACATATGCCTCCCACCAAGAGCGATCAAATCGACCTCCATGACTAGCAGAGTAAGGTATCATGTAATGGAAGAGTGGCCACAAATGCTGTTTACAAAAGCCATGATAATATCGTGCCAATATGTCTGGAGGCAAGAAAGCTGGGACACACTTAAACCTATCCAACAATAGCTGCGACACATCATCTTGTTCGCTTGAATCTACCTCAACTCTCAATGAACCCACATAAATAACCTCCATATCATCTGGTAAACCGTCCTTTATATGCGATAACAAGGAATCCTCATCCCAACTAAAACTCCACCCTTTATTATCCGGTCTACGTTTAGCTTTTACTGGAAGTTGATTAGCCACAATAATCACTCGATCGACAACAACTGACGAAGGAACATCCGAGGTCACACTATTGGCTTGATCATCATCAAGTTCAGATATAACCCCCGCGACAGTCATTACGCGCGGAAGGCGCTTCTTTTCGCGCCCCATCACAGGGAAATTCCCTGATGCTAGATCTAATAAATTGGTATACGATCTAGACATCATCTTTACCAAATTTCCTGAGCAAACTTCCTTACAAATTTCTTCAAATCACAAACAACCCAAATCAAAATCAAGATTGCCTTTTTGCTTGAGTTAACCAAGTCTAGTTGTGTACGATCTGTATTGGGTAGATGAGAAAAACAATTCTATAAGATCATTATGTAGACAAAAAAGCCTAAGGTCATAGAAATGAACGGATCCATGTAATCAAACAGAAACCCATTTGTTTAAAAATACAGAAACTACTATAGAAACTGGAATTACTCTATATTAAAGAAAATACTGAGGTGTATCAATTTGTGTGGTGGTACCCATATGCGCATCTGTATATCATTGCCTATGGTGTAATTGGAAGTCAGAAAACTGAGAAAATGGAAACTAACCTTTGCCGTTGTAATGATCAAAGAGCGTTTTCAGGATCTGAAAGTCAATTCCAACAAATAAAGAATTTCTTGTTTTGAGTTACAACTAATCTAGGGTTTGCTCGCTCAGTCTCTCAAATTCGTCTTCACCTCTCTCTCTCTTTCTCTCTCAAAAATCTCCACATCTGCCTTCTGCTCTTCTCTCTCTCTCTCCGTTTCTCTCTCTACTTTGCTTTTGAGAAGAAAATGCCGAAAAACAAAATTCGAAAACGGGAAAGGAGAGGAAAAAAAAACAAAAGAAAGGAAGAGGATAAGGTCGGCCAGTAGAAAAACCAATGGAGCCAGCTGGCACATACGAGACGCGCTATTATCTCCAAGGGCAAATGTTAAAATCAGCCTTCTGCCCTGTGGTTAAAATTCAAAAAAAATATTAAAATGTGTGAAAAAAGAATCAAATTATGAGAAAGTATATTAAAAAGTACTACTATAAAAAACACAATGAAATATATGTATTTTTTTTGTTTTTTTTTAACCAGTGAACTGAAATTATCTAGGTATTGGACGCGTGTACGTTTGACCAGAAAATGATGTGTAGAAAGTTTAATCCAGTACTCCTACATGCTATAAAAGCCTCTATTGTGCGGCCCCAGGACCTATGTGGGTCCACAAACGAAGAGATTTTATCCAATTGACGGGAAGATCAAGTGCTTACGCAGCACGAAAGACGTTCCGATTAAAGCCACTAGAACGCCGACACGTAGCAAAAGGAATTCACGTACGCATGTGGAAAGTGGAAATTGCACTTTGCCCCTCAAAACTACTACTCCATCAAACTTATATTACACCTTAACTATCGCCATTGACCGGCCCCCGTTACTAACCAATGAGCAACTTCAGTGAAAAGTACGTAAAGATTCATTGCAATAGCTGTTTGTTACGCCAAATGTCAAATTGACTAATTCTGTATCATGACCACCAGAGAAGCCTAAGGAAATCAGGGTCTTGTTCGTTTTAGTTCTTAAGAATTGGTTTTCTCAATTATTATTTAATTATTATTCTTATTTTTAAATATTATTTTTATTTTTCTCTCTATCTCTTTTTAATCATTAATTTCTATTTTTTAATTATTATCCCTACTTCCCTCTAATCATCACAAAAATCAAAACTCAAACCAAATACAGCCCAGATATGCTATTATAGCACTAGCTAAACTATACTTCATGTTTGACACAACACATCACGACAGTAAATATATTGCGTGTTTTACATTAACATTGGAAGGAGAATTTTTCCAAAAGGTTATGATGGAATAATTGATTCACGAAAGCATAGATTAGGTCAGTTCGTGTATAATTCAAAAGTGAAAACGATAAAGAATAGTAATTTTTTATATATAGAAAAAATATAATATTAAAAGAAATGCTACTGATTGTTTTGCGGATAGTGATAGCTATGCGTAGATAAAATGTGTAATTATACTATTACAATTTGATGTGTACTTCCCATCTATTTAGGATTTTTCCACTCAATTTGTGTAATTTCAAAGTTTTTTGCTATGGAATTTGTGAAGAATATTTAGCTGCAGCCAGATGAGCAATCCCTAATTAAACAATTTTTTTGTGTGAACATAAATAAAGATATTTTTTAACAGCATTTTGTGTACATCGTGTAACATTAAGCTGACATATCAGTTTCTTATCTATCAATATTAAAGTTGTCATTTGCATAACAAATTAATATTGTAGTTTTTGTAGTTGCTATCCGTGTAGGTTCTATAAGCTAATATTAATATTTTTAATTACCACTTATGAAAATTTTTGTGCAAGCATCTATGCTATATTTGTCACCCATACAAAAGTTTTCTAAAATTTACCGTACAAATGAATTCTATAAAAAACGTAAATGGTAGATTCCTATCAATGAAACGTACTTGTTCTGTAAGTACTATTTTTTATTCCTTTATATGACTACAATCTTGTAAGGAAATTGATACTTTAATCTTATTTGGTTTAGTTTTTTAGTTTGATTTTTGAGTAATGATTGGAGGGATAAATAGATGTAATAATTAAAAATAGGAATAGTGATTGGAGATAAATGTGAGTAATGATTGAAAAAATCGGTCTCGATACCCAAAACGAACAAGATTATTATCTTAATTATCTAAAGTTTAAAGAATGCCCTTTTTTTTAGAAAGATTTTTTTTGCATTCCACTTTTTTAATGCACAGTTTCTTCTGATGTGATTCGAGAATCGTGTTGCGCGTTATTTTAACACTAAATAATGAATTCTGGATTGAAGATGCATTCATAAGGTAATACTAGATTGGATAAATTAATTTTCGTTGAAATTTGAAGAATAGCGTGACATAAGTTGTATGATACTTTGCGGTAAAGTTCGCCGCGTGGGAATAAATAAATACGGCTAGTAATAATGCGAAAGCGACACACCATTATCTTGGTCCGCATTGTAGTAGAATATACCTCCGGTGAATGCTTCAGTGGGGACAAGTTCGCGTCTCCACGTGGCGGACCTCGGGAACAAAGTAAGCGGATAAGGCGCGGAGATTAACTTGGATGACGTGGCAGTTCGATTTGGTCATCCATGACGTCTTCTTCACTACGTGAGGTCATATCGTTGGCTCCCTGTTCGATTTTGGAGAATTTTTTGGGTGTCAGCCGAGCACAAAGTGACAATGGCCATATTGGGTGTTCGGAGGGCCACGTGGTGACCACTAGGCACCCAAAATCTTTTCTCGTTTTTGTATCAAGGGGCTACCGTAATACTACCACCACACCGATTTAACATACTCACAAGTGTGTGGGCCTCACACACTAACACGCATGTATCAACAATTCTACAACGAAAATCCTACAGGGACCAATCATGGTGAACAGATGGTGCACCGACCAGCATTGGGGACCCACTTGTGGGTTCCACACGGCAAATTCGAACCGTTAGATCATCTTAAAATTGTTTTCCGAGGGGCCCCATGCGAGAATCGAGGCAATCGGATGGCCCTAAGTTGTTGATCCAAAATCACCCCATTTCATCCTCTCTTTTTTTTTTGCATGAAATGGGGTGATTTTGAATCAAGCACTTAGAGTAGTCCGATTGCCTCGATTCTTGCGTAGGGCCCCTCGGAAAATGATTTTAAGATGATCTAACGGTTCGGATTTGCCGTGCGTGACCCACAAGTGGGTCCCCGACATCGGTCGGTGTACCTTGGTCTATACGAATAGCAAGACTCATTCTACAATCACAAACAAATGCACCCTCCCACCCCCTCTCGCACACACACACTTACACAAGATATGTAGGGCTCACACACACTACACACCTTTAGTGTATGTGGGAATCACATACTTTGTGAGTGTGTGTGGTGTTTGTGGGTCCCACACACTTGCTAGTGTGGGTGTGTAAACGAGGGTGTAAAATAGGTATGGTTCTATCATTGTTGGGGCTGACAAGTGTGAAAATAATTTTGCTAATGTCACCCTCAACTCCCAAACACTTATGCTCTCTCAAGTTATGTTGAGAATTTATTAGTGCCTTCAGGTCAACGACAGGTGGTGCCTAAATACGGCTACGTATTTATGTGGGTGTTCCACTGAGGGTATTTTTAAAATAAATTGATTTTTTACGATTTTTTTATATGATGTATTGTGAGAGAATGACCTGTTTTGATTTTGGAAATAAAGTTTTTTGTTAGTGGAATGGGGCTTAAGTTTATGGATCTCATACAAATATGTGGTGTTGAGAACATCACGTGAAGATGTTTCAAGACCAGTGAATAATCTATTGGTGGTGTGTGGTATGGTATTGTGCAAACCATATTGTGTTTGCATTCCTCTGTACACCATATCCTCTTCAGTCACCTTGCATATTGAATGGTTTTGCGAAGACAGCTGAAAAAAGGCATCATGCATTCAAGAAAGACAAATTACACAACCAAATCAACTGGATGATACATCCAACGAGAAATTGATTCGGTGGTAAGTTGTCGAAGATCCGCATGCAAAATGTCGATGAGTAGCTGCCACGGTAGTTCCACGATTAACTTCGTCTAGTTGCAGGATGAAATCTGACAGCCAGCAAAACTACTTCTTACAAATAAGATCTTCTTTTCGTTGTCGTTGTTATAACTAGAGAGACAAAAGTTGACTAATCTGGGGGCACTGGGTTGGGCAGATAAAATTGGAATGCCCCAGTGCATAATCTTATCATTCTTTATATTCATGAAGGTCTTTCGGTTATGATTGAGACTTTCATTCTGCGAGATGAGCCCTCTATGAGCATGCGGTGCATGGAATGTCGCTTTTAATTCTTTCATACACAAAGGATAAACTTCTTCGTCTTGTATGAAGCGCTACTGCTGACCATTGTTATTCCAAGAACATACACTGGATGACCGCAAACCCCGAAAGAAAGCTTCGGGATCGAAGCCAGGTGATCTAGATATTGCTATCCGAAGAAGCACATGCTGAAGCTCCCTAACCAAAACTGACTGAAACCAACGAGGTGACTCAAAGCACCCTAGGTAGAGAGCGATGTGTGCACAGTTAAACATCATGCAACTAGATGGTCAAGACCAAGTACAGCGCAGAGTTCAGTAGAGTAAGTGCAGAAAGGAATCGCAATGTGTGGTTATTAAAATTGTCACAACGGTGTGCCCTATATTGCTGATAGGTCTCGAAGCTTATTCACCCTTTCTATCTACTAATGGAACCTACCATCCTAAAACTTTTTCCATCAATATGTAACCACCAAACCACCAAACCAATCACCTAGCCATACGTAAATCCCAAAAAATCCACTACGACCAATCGGGTCCCTCTGACCCTTTGAGTTCTTTTATTTGATACAAACCTTTTATTTTCTGTCTTGTTGAGTACGTGACTCTCGCAAGCTCAAACGTAGATAGCTTATGATCGAATGATGTTTGCCTAAAAATTCTGTTACAAGCCTACAATGATTCTGAACATAGATTGTAAAGTAAACATATTATGAGCAAGTTACCGATGCTTGATGAGTTACAAATTTTGTATGGTTACCCTACTTGACAAGATCATGAGAATCAACAAATTAGGTCACCACAGAGAGAGAGAGAGATTGGGTGGTTGGGTTCCCATCCCCATCCCCCACTGCCCCTTTCTCTTTCTTCCCCTGCCCCATTTCCCCACTTCTGATCTCTATTCCTTCTCCCTCCCCTATTAGTCCTCTAGATCCAGCTCTATCTCCTCTCCTCTCATCTTTTTTTCTACCTCATGGTTGTCAGCAGTTGAGACTCTTTCCTTAGAACGGGAAGATCTACCCCTCACATGTCATTTTTGGACTCGAGGGCCCATATTTAGGGAACCAGCTCTGAGTTTTGGCTCTTAGACCTGATTAACCTTACTGAAGGATTTTTTGAGCTCTTCAATGGCGACGATGGCGGCACCTGCAGCGGATCCGGCTGTAGGCCTTCAGTGTGCGACCGAAACAAGCTTTAGAATGTGCAGTTCTAATCACCCCACCCTCCTTCACGAGTGTGTCTGATGGGTCCATTCTTGACGCTAATTTCTTGCCTCTTTTTGTTTTGTTGTTTTTTACCTCTTTTTTTTTCCAGACTGTTTGTGTCCATTGTAATCGTTAGTTCATGTGAATTCAATTTACAAGAAAAAAAACAAAACAAATCAAATGAAAAAACCGATCTATGGTGAGCTCGATATGGAGCCCACACCAGATATGCAAAGTATACAGTTGACCCTTTTTTTCTCTCTCTTTCTTAGAGAGAGCACATAGTTGACCATGTTGTGTGTTCACGGTTTGGGAAAAGACAAAAAGGCTGGATAGAAAATTTCAAATAATATATGGAGAGTGAACACAGAGGTATCCAATTTATTTAAGTCCCAAAAAAGAGAGAAAAAAACCGAGGTATCTGCTGAAACTCTTTGTAATGGGCCGTCTTTCTTTGACCCATTTGGTGGTCATAACTTTAGATTAAAATTAAAAGATTGGGTTTAAACATTCTTTCACTACAACAAAAAAACACCATTGGCGACACCTTCTTGGTGACAACACACCATTTTGTCACCGAAAGTATACCTACGGTGACACAACAAGCTAGAATGTCGCTGAAGGGTTAAATAGTAATGGCGACATGTTACTGTGTCACTGAAACTTACTTTTCGGCGACAAGCTTTTATTGTTGTCACCGAAAGTATACCTTCAGCAACACAACAAGCCAGAATGTTGCTGAAAGATTAATTAGCAATGGCGACATGTAACTGTGTAACTGAAAGATACTTTCAGTGACAAGCTTTTGTTGATGTCACCGAAAGTATACCAATTGTGAGACAAGCCAGAATTTTGTTGAAAGATTAATTAGCAATGGCGATTTCGGTGACAAGCCGTTTTTTTTTGTTGTCTCCAAAAGTTAGGAATTAACCAAGGGCTTGTAGCCTAGCGGTTATCTCCTAGTTCTCCCACAAGGGAGACTAAGGTTTGAGTCTCGGCAGAGACGATTGGGGTTTAGGGCTATGGATAGCCTCTAAACTCCCCTCAGGACTTACTCACTAACTCCCCCGCTTATTCTCCACTGATGTATATCGAATGACAAAAGATAGGAATTTAGGCGCCAAAACAACAATTTATTGACACACTAATAAAATGAGTGATCTGCTCCAAAAGAATGTGCATATAATAATATGGAGTATTTTCATGTAAAAAA
>JAXBDA010006654.1:0-20091 GCA_036023075.1 Gaultheria prostrata
GTTGTACTTCTTCTTAAAAGCTCGGATGCCTCGATCACCCGTAGTGAAATAATGGAGGTAAGGGCACCGGTTCTTCTTTGAGCCCCCCGAGGTACCCTCTTCAGTAGAAGCCGAGACTCCAATCTCTACTAAAACTGCTCGCTCGACCTCGGCGGCGGCGGCGGTCTCAGATGAGGCCTCAGCGTTCAAAGGATCGGAGGCCCCGGCGACATTATCGGTAGTGGGAATATAATCCGAAGGGTCCCACTCCGAGCGGTCCTCGGACTCGGTAGCCTCGTCATCATCTATAAAGCCATCCGAGGCTCCATCGTCATCACTATTAACCTCAACAGACTCACTTTGGGGCTCAGGTGTCGGCTGCGGAGGAACAGATTGCAGTGGCCTCTCGTGCATCGGGAGGTCCCAATCGAAATCCATCGTCACTATCTCTCGGCAGGTATTGCGCCGAGCGAGTAGTTCGTTTATGAATTTCCGGACACCGTTTAAACGGGACCGGGCGGTCCTATAGCTGGATGTGTCGGATTCTGAGTCGGAAGAAATCTCGATGACCGGAGACGCCAGACCTATCAAAAGCATGGGCAGACCATCAGCGATATGCAAAGACTATACCAATCATGCCGAAGCCTAAGTGACTACGGGCGCTCCGGTCAATCAAGGTTCCGAACTCAAGTGTATAAACCACCCCTCGGCCTACGTGGCGAAGGAGGGAGAAGTGCAGCGATCTGTCAAGGAGGGCTCGGTAAGTAGAGCCCTCGGTGTCATCCCCAACCCTCACCGTGAATGGGCTGAGGGCGGCGGCGAGACTGTTCATCTACCATTTCAACTGTCGCAAATGGGCTGGAAAACGTGGAGAAACGTGATGAAAATTCAATAAAGATGATTAAAAGCTTAAGATACCTTCGGATTTGCAGAGATTTGGGGTGAAATTCCTTGGATTGCGTGAGGAAAACGATGAACGCCAGCGGTTTTAGAGAGAGAGGCTCTGGGAGCGACGGTGAAGAGAGAGAGTTGCAGCAAAAAGTGACCTTCTCTCTCCTCTTTCTCTATTTATAGCGAGGATCAAAAATCGAATATCGTGCCTCATTAAGGCGATGGGCGGGAAACCCTAAAGCGACGCAATGGTACATGTAATGGCGTGCGCTCGGCCAATGGCAATGCAGCACGTGGCATCGATGGCTGCGCGCAATAATTTCTTACCGCTGGCATGCCTTTATGACATCAGCTTGGTCAGCCCTTTTGCAGGGCGACGAGACCCTTCAGGTCCTTTCACGTCCTTTCGTGACAGAAACCGGCACGTGGCAGCATCCCCGTTGTCGACGGTTCGGCGATGTCAGTAACGAACGACGCCAAAGGCTTATTAACCAGAATCTTTTGCTGGGGCTCGGTGACATGGTCCAACAAGTAGAAAGGATCGATACACTTCATTACATCCAGAAGATAAAGTGAATCGATGGGGCTATTGTAAGGGCTCGGTAAAATACCGAACCATCACCCTTGACCCACCGCTCAGTCTGATTGGGTACTCCCATAACGGTTAGCCGAGAGGTCACTGGTGGAGGGACCGAACAGTTGATATCAATGACAAGTCCGCTTGTAAGCCTCTCAGTGTTGATTAAAACCGAAGGGTGTCCCCTCGGCTGGGAGGTACTTCTTGTCTTAGATCAGCTACGTGTTAGAACTACAACACTGTGGCCGACAGGAGATGATTCCGGAAAGTGAGTGCTTCGAGCTCAGTGTTGGCAGACACGTGCTTAAAATCGCTTGTGATTATGGCGGTAAAGATAGCCACACAGATGGTGACACGTGTCATCTTTCTATTGGAAGCATGTGCATGAGAAACAAGTTGCCCTAACACTATATAAAGGAAAGGAAGGCGGAGGAAAAAGGTACACACACTCTAACCCAAAAACCCTAGATCTAATTTTGGTCATTCTCTCCCTCGAAAACTAACTTGATCGTCGGAGTGCCGTACTGGACAAAACAGTCCAGGGCGGTGCTAACGCGTTTGTTGAAGTGCACAGGCGAAGAACAAGGAGAAAGACGTGCTGTGGTGCAATCGAGCCACAGGCTTTGATGGAGAAATTGTAGTCCCACAGCCGAATTTCCAACAATAATTGATGCCTCTCCTTAAAAACTCTCTGAAAATTTTGATGTTTCTGGCAGATAAAATCAATTAGACATGTTTGATGAAGGAATCATTGCAAAAAATCTTTGTTAACCAGTGAAAAGACGATTGTAGCTCCGCGCCTCCAACAAAAAGGTCCGCAGCAAAACTTTGACCCAAAATCCCTCCAATATACTAGCTGTTTGAATATTGCAGAGAGAATATTCTTTACACCGTTGGTATAATACCCTCTTTTCCATCACCATTTTTTTGGGCTTCATTGTGTATGTAATGTTGATCAGAACCGTTCATCTTATAGGGCCCGTAGAATACTTCATTTCTATAAAAAAAAAATCAGTTTGATTGGACGTCAGTAGGTATATCAATATTTGAATTTTATTTTGTAAAATAGGCAGTCATGGATTTTAAAGTTAAACTATCATTGACTGTCTACTTCGCAAAACAACATTGAAATTTTGATATATCTATCGATGCCCGTTCAAAATTTTTTTTACAGAGATGTACTTTGCAAGCCTTACAAGATGAACGGTTTAGATCAAAATAATAAGCTCACGGTGGAACCCACATATAGCGGTCGTGGAAAAGAGGGGTTTTACACCGGCAGTGTAAATAATGTTTTCTCTATTGCAAACCAAGGCATTAATAAGCATAGGAAACGGTATGGGAGGGACTAGGAATTAGTCGAGTTACGCATAAGCTAGCTCAGGTGTTAGACC
The DNA here is from genome assembly GCA_036023075.1 of Gaultheria prostrata. Lineage (NCBI taxonomy): Eukaryota > Viridiplantae > Streptophyta > Magnoliopsida > Ericales > Ericaceae > Gaultheria > Gaultheria prostrata. Next base: position 2,842 of record JAXBDA010006654.1, read on the forward strand.
TCGTACATGCACGTGCATCTCACTTTATATGGCATTTGGCATACTATTTGAAGCATGTGAATAGATTACTATCTTGCAAGTGGTGGCCAGCTCATGCAGTAGAACTCTTGAATGCCCCACACTGCATTCTGGGATCAAGTCTCATCCCCCCTCCTCCATGTAATAGATTAGGAATGACGAATGACAAAAATAAAAAATAAAAAAGAAAAAAGAAAAAAGAATAGATTACTATCTTAAAACCATGAAACTGTTCATCTCTTGTAGGATAGATGGTTTTTATGTGAAGGGTGTTTGGATATTTTTTACGTTTTCATTTTTTGATTTTTACCTTTTTGGTTTTGGGTTGATAGGAGGAGCTTTTCCTTCTCTCTTTTTTGCATTCTTGTTTTGGGTTCAACTTAAATGACCAATTATTCTCCATGATTTTATTTTATATTTTCATAATGAATATTAATAATAACATTTTGGTAATATTTAATAATTCCTACTTAGGAAAAAAAATTATTGGAGAATTTCAAATATAGAACAACAAGAAGTGCTTTTTCTTTGAAGTGGAAATACCAAAATTTTAATTAACAATATCTCAAAAAAAAATTGTCTTAAATGGTTATTCATACAAATTTTGATACAATAATAAATAAGGATAACATGATAAAAAATAAACCATAATCTATTTTGATGGTCTCAAACACTACTTCTGTTGCAAAATGCATTCTACATAATTTTCTCAAACACTCTACAGATTTATAATACATTTCGGTCATAATCCAAAATGCCAAAAATAAAAAATTTAAAAAAATAAAAAATTGAGCATCCCATACCCCCCTGCATTTGCCAATTACTGGATACTTTGATGATAAAAAGTTGAACATTGAAAGAAAAGGGACAAACAAATACGTGAGAACAAAATAGAAAAAGGTCCCACCGAGACTTGAACTCGGGTTACTGGATTCAGAGTCCAATGTCCTAACCGCTAGACCATGGGACCATTTGTGTCGTCTTCTAACGTATAAAAATACATGTATTAAATAATAAACCATGAAGAAAACTGGTGCGTACAATTCACGCAATGGAAAATCTGGTAAGAATCTAAACTAGGCCGCTTTCAATCCTCCATCATTTTTCAAACAAAAATGTTATGCACAAGTTACACCGAATCATACACAGAATATGAGTATTTTTTTAAAAACGAATTTGCAAAACATGACTTCATATTCCCACCTTCTGTGTATTATTCGGTGTAAGCTTGCGCATAACATTTATGTTCTTTAAATATGTAGCTTTGTATTTCTAACTTATTAAAAAAACATTATCATTATACATTTAATATCAATTTTTACCTCCACTTTTATGCGTTAACTCTTTGCCCATTAACCCTTCAAAAGGACAATAACAAATTGTACTCCTCCGTCTCTTTTATAATGTGTACATTTCTATTTTGGGATGTTCTTTAAATATGTAGCTTTGTATTTCTAACTTATTAAAAAAACATTATCATTATACATTTAATATCAATTTTTACCTCCACTTTTATGCGTTAACTCTTTGCCCATTAACCCTTCAAAAGGACAATAACAAATTGTACTCCTCCGTCTCTTTTATAATGTGTACATTTCTATTTTGGGATGTCTCTTAATAAGTGTGTTTTGAAAAATTAGTGAGTATTTACTATTTTGCCCTTAAAAGTAGATTCCATTTTAAAAAATTAGTTGGTATTATTATATCTATAGAAAGTAGATGTAAAAGTTGATGTGAGAGAAAAAATAGTTAAAATTCTCAGTTAACACACTTAAAAATGGATGGAGGGAGTACAAAATTTTACCCACTAATTTTTTCAAAATATACATTTATTAAGGAATAATCCAAAATGAAATACTACTAAACTATTATTTGTTATTTGGAGGGAGTAAAGTTTACTTCCCCAAAAAGATGGCAACATATGATTTTCATTTTCTCATTCCATGAGTAAACATATCTAAATGTGAGCATTTAACAAAGCTGTTGAAATAACCTGATGAGAAAGTCGAATAATAATTTTTTCAACGTGCAACATACTCATAATAGAACTTACCCAAGTAGATGGTTCTTGTTTCAAAATTCATTTGGCTTTAAGTTCAAATCTTCTTACCCGCACCGACCTTCTAACAAACATTGCATGCAGCTCTTAACTTCACTCAAAGCAAGTGGTGACTAGCTCATGCGGTAAAACTCTTGGATGTGCCCACACTGCATTCCGGGATCGAGTCACATTTTCCCCTCCCCCATGTAATAATATAGATTATGAATGATGAATGACAAAAAAAAAAAATATCCGAAAAAAGAACTTCCATAACATAAGAATGGAAAGCAATAAAACAACCAGGAACAAGCAAGTATAAATAAGTAAGAAACAAAAGCGAACGAAAGAAAAAAAGCTCCAGGACATCCAACGTACAACAGAAGGCAATAGGGACAGTCCAGGAGAATACTGAAAAGATCAGCCAAACTAGAGAAGAAACCGCAACGCACACCGGCAAAGGCCTAAGAGGAGAAACCCAGGACAAAACCTAGCAATTACCGAAGCAGAAAAGTTCGCTGCTGAGGAGCTCAAAACAGCTGAACATTATGACCATCTTCAATCCGACGAACCCTTCAGCCCTTCTTACGATGACTGGTTTGGAATAACATTGTGGCAGTAGAAACGTCGTAGCTAGGTCTTGGCTGTAACAATAACTAGATTTCATACCCCGCTTACAAACAACGAACATGTACAAATCCAGACCTGTACAGAAAACCTGAAGTTTAATGTCCCAGTAGACTGCTGCGCAAATAATGCCAGTGATGCAAGTGGGAGATATCATCCACTGCTGAGAGATAACTTCCATACCACGACGTAGGATATGTGATATACTGCCCCACAGAGCATTCTATCCAGCAGCAAAAATACAATCGAGCCCGGGACAACTACACCCCAGTTGTGGAAAAGATTGTGGAGACTACATAATAACAAAACTCTCTGCTTGATTGGAGAAGAACGTATAATCAGGAAAAACATACAGCCTCATCAATCAAACCAATGTTCATCTACAATATCAGCATACCTGGAACTACCAAGCATAACTATTAAATAACAATGAACTAGAAAGAAACACTACACCAAATAATGATCTCAACCAAATCTAACTAAAACCTTGTGGTATCTGTAGAGGCGATTAAAGAAACAAAGTAAATCTATCATTTACAATCCGGGCGTAAAAAATTCGCCATAAGGACCCTATATGCACTAGCAACCTATTGCAATCCAAACCCTATATACTGACAATCCGAGGTCAATCTGTGTGGGAAAAAAAAAATATGGACCATGCGAATTCATTCAATAACAACTCCCACAATCTCTTCGTAAATGAGAACTTCTTTTCTAGTTACTTCTAAGGATCTGTCGTCAGCTACAACTGTGAAGATGTTTCTCATAAAGAATCAATAGGAAAAAAGGAGCAGAGGCAGTTAAACTATGAAAAGAATGCCCTAATTAACTCATGAAGAGGTAATTCAAGTCCTCCTCTGTAAGACGAGTCTGACGACTGCCCGACTCGTCCTCACCAAATGCAGATGCAACCATCTCTCTCTTCTTTTGCTGCAAAAGATCAAACAAGCCAGAAATGTTTTCATGAGAATTTCCACAAGATGTAGGATTCCAAAACTAATTTCAGAACTAACTTCGGCCGTGAAAATTGTGGAAACTCTCTCTCATATTATGTATGAAATGGTTTATGAAATCTTGTTAACCCAATTACCAATACGTTAAGCACTATGAATTTGTGTAGTTTCACAAGTTATTGACATGAAAACTACATAAATAAGACACTTAATACAAAAAAGAACCAAGAAGAAAAAATCTCTCACATCTCACCACACTAATGCAAATCAGGTATGGATTCTAAAATGCCCTACAAGATTTGCAAGATTATAATACCTGAAGAGCTAAAATGCGATCTTCAACTGTATCCTTTACCGTCAACCTCAAAACTGTAACGGGGCGGGTCTGCCCTATCCGGTGGGCTCTATCTATTGCTTGATCTTCAGTTGTCGGGTTCCACCAGAGGTCCAGAAGGAGGACATGACAAGCTGCCACCATGTTGAGTCCAAGACTAGCAGCTTTCAAAGACATGATCATAACAGACACCTAAACCAAAAGTATGATGCAGTCATCATCCCAAATACAACTACATAGAAGTTAACTATCAGAAGTCTACTAAAAACAGATGCCCAAACTCCTACAAACCTCAGGTAGGGTGTTAAAATCTTTCACAGCTTTATCTCTGGAAGTAATAGACATTGTCCCATCAAGTCTCCTAAAGATAATGGAAGACTTTTTAAGACCAGTTTCAAGCAAATCCAGCATCCTTGTCCACTGGGAAAAGACTATTGCTTTCTCTCCCGCTACTCTAACCAAATCATTTGAACCTTTAACCATGTCCAAACCACTACAGATAGAATCTGATGAGTTCTCAGGAAGAGTGGCGCCATCATCAGTTGATTCCAATGACCTAGGTCCTGGTTTACAATCACTTGGTTTGGAAAGTGACTGCAAGACCTCAAGAGCAGCCTTGATTTTGGAGGAATGAAATGAGTGGCTCCAGGAACCAGGCTCAAGCTTGTCAGATAACTCAGAACCAGAAAAATCAAGGGTACCATCCTGAGCAGGTTGCTCAGAGAGAGAACATTTCAGCGTCTCTCTAGAAAACAATGAAGAAACACTGAGTTGAGCTTTGCAATTTGTGGTCGGGCACTGGTTGTCATCACCTGTCAGATGTTCAGAGATGCATTGATTGCAAAAGACATGCCCACAGCTTGTAACAACAGCATCCTCGGGTGGATCCTATGAAAATGACACCATAAATATATCAAGATATAAGTACCTCACCAATTTATTAGGACAAAAATTAGAGAACGGTTCATCCAGTCATTTTTTCCAAAAAGGATAATCCCTCAATGTCAGTTTCTATATGAAATTAAACCCATGTACGTAGAAAACAAGAAACAGTGTAAGATATAGCTTCTGTTATGTTTCCATAACAATTGCATCCATTATCCATATCAAATATACCGCATAGGTAAGATACAACTGCTATTATACGGCTGATCAACAGCATATAATCTCTGCTTCTCGATTCTATTGTTATACTACTAATCTATACCAATAGCATCTAGAAACCTAGACGCATTGCTCGCATACAGAACTAGGGAGTACAAATATGCTCATTTTCCTAGTGGTGCATCTTATTTTCCACGTGTTCTCTCTATTGCAGTTTGACCAATATACCATGCATTTTCCAATTCATAATGCTAAAACAAGAACTATGGCCAGCAAGCTGCAAAAATTTGATCATCGCACCTTCCCACCTGGACATTGTGGACAATGCATGGCACCTCAATCTAGTTTCTATGACTGAGATTTCATCATACCTAAAGGGTCATTATGCCTTAGTCAACAGATTCCCGTTATCCAGCCATATATGCAAATAATGGTTTATTCACTGTCAGTAAGGGAAAACTGCTAACACGAAGGAGAAGAATCAATGCTGTATAAAATGGTACAGTAGACCCTCTGAATAGGTATTTGTCTATTATCTTCTAAAAATCAACAAATAAAATACAGAGTGAAGTAAAAACCAATAAAAAGGCAGCCTACAACGGGTTCTCAAAGAAAGAATCACAGGAAGCAAGGACAAACATGAGAAAGTGGCCAGACCAAGAAAAAAGCTCATCCTACCTTTGACAATGGTAATATCTCCAATGAATGGTGCTAGCCTCCTTCCTAACTCAGGCTACAGGATCCAAAAAAAAAAACTTCCAGAAAATAATTCATCAATGTCTTCCTATTTGGAACTCAACAACTATCCTAGTGGCTTTTCCCGCTTATTCTTTTTTCTTTCCATTGACACTACTTCGGTCAATTTATTTGATCTCGAGCGATCAACAACCCCCTCCCCTTTTTTAAGTCCGTGCACCCACTCAAAGTAACCCGGGGCAACCATTCTCTCTGCTTGTATCATTGCCTTACAGAAGGAATCTGACATTGAATGTTTCATTTAGGAAATTATAACTTAACCATCTTGATTCCATTTTCAGGTAACTGTCATTTATCCTTCAAACTATGTTGCATGGGCGCGGGTGCAAGTATCGGGTGTGGTTGCGAGCCCAAGCGTCAGACCTTCCTAAACTTAAATCTTAGGATACTGAGATATATGTCCCCTTATTGGGTGTGGATTCGGGGACACGTCGTGAACACTTGTTTGTAGTACATATTGCATAATTTTTTTATAGATGTATCGTAAAATGCGTTTAAAAACGTATTTAACCAAGAAGGGGTTAAGAAAAATATGATTTTGCTATTTTATGTCCATGTGACTAGAATATCGATCTTTTAACAAATTTTCTATTGCAACATAACTTCAAAGACGCAAAACCTCAATCGTGTGCTTCATTCCTCAAATAAAGTTTCCTCCACGGAAACAAAACTTTTTGACTACTACACATAAAGATCATCATTGATCAGTCACAGACTCACAGATCTATCACAAACAACAAAAAGAGCACCATGTACACACAGTCGGCCTGGGTCACATCTAGTGGGAAAACAGCATAGAAAAGTATGAGAAAAGAAACTTGTAATCAAGAATCTACAAAATCAGCATAGATCAATTAAGAGACCTAAGAACTCCCATTCCTCCCGAAATGTACTAAGTAATGAAAAACTTCGAACCCTAATAGAGAGAATTAATGAGACATCTATCTCTCTCCCTCCCTCCCTCCTCACCCAAAAAACCTCCTTCAAAACCTACGCCAAACAAACTGTAGCGTTTCTTTCAGCAATCAAGAAAAAAGAAATCAATACAAACCAAAATGTTCGATAAAAGGCCAGGAAACACATACATTACATATGCCACATATCGCCAAAGAAGCTTCCAAACAATTCAGAAGAAAAACTTGCTTCTCCCGAGGAAGTTTCTTGGCTTTCTCAACAGTAGATCTCCATGCAGAACTAGAATTATATCCCCTAATAAGTAGTGGATGATCGCAAGCTTGTCGAAGGCGCAGGAGCATCAACAAAATGTTAACATAATTTTGTTTGACAGTTCCAGCAGCAGCATATTCCTGTCATAGCATACCAATCAAAAGGTTAAAGGAACCATATGGCAAAGGAAGATCAAGCATCTGAATGCCATGAGATCTCATAAGCAAGGCCAAGTATAATTTGAAAATAAGACTGTTTTCAAAGTAAAAGCATACAGCAAACTGAGCCCGGGAATCAGCCTCTAATCTGCAGTAGAAATCCCGCTCCTCATCCGTGAAATCTACTCTTTTCAATTCAATTGATTTTGGCGGTAAGTTGATGATTGGCTCCCCATCAAGAAGCGTGCCTAGAGAAAAACATTACCACGAAATCATGACCATAAGCACTTAATTGCAATTTACAAAAAAAAAGAAACAAATTGAGAAAACTAAATTAAACAAAGAGATTTGGTATATGCAAATGAATGTTCTAAACTTTTGGACTTACAAGCAGTGTAACCTCAAAACTTATGGCATTGTGGGATATGTGTACGATAAACCTGGTGGTGGTGGGACATGCACCAGACATGAATAAATTTCAAAGATGTACTATACATGTAGACAACTTCCCTGAGTGTACAACGAATGCTCTATTTTGGTTTGTAACCATCATTCAACCATTAATGAATAAAAAAAGTATTTTGCAAAATATGGAATCTACTCAATCTAGTATTGTGACTCTTTACTGCCCGTGGATGTTAGAATTAGATGAATCCAACACTTAGCACTTAGCAGCACATACCGATGTCTGACAACTTCACCCTGATAAATGGGTCATCAATAAGGGTAATGATTTTTGTGCTCCCCTTTTATTCACCTGCACTCCTTTTTGGGCCTTGTTCATGTAAAATTACAAATTCGTCCTTTAGTGTGTGAAATGTAGTTAGGAATATTCATATGAGAAGGTAGTTTTGTAATTCCACATTTGGGGGAAAAAAGAGTGCAAGGGGGACAAAAGAAGAGTGCAAATATCAATTCCCCGACAATAGATGTGACTTGCTTAAATTATACTTCTAGCAGAGAAAGAAATGACAGAGAGAAACGAAGAGAATAAATACATAGAAAGCAGTTTGCAGATTAGATTTTTATTCAGGCAAATTGCAGGGTTTTTCTGGGCAAAGAAAAGAAGGGTCATACAAAATCTACGGGCGCGTACCAATTCCAAAGGGGCATGAATGAAAATTCTGCAAAAAGTAGGCAAAAGTGGCATTTTTCAAACTTGGGGGGTGGCAGATCACGAAATGTCTTCACAAAAATAAAAGAAAAGCCATTTCTATACATGGTAATTAGAAGTGCTCAGTTGCATATGCTGCCATATGTAACACAGTTGCAAGTACCTAAAATAACAATAAAGTGCTCATAGAAAGTATGAAAATCCACAAGACATGCATATAATTACAAAAAAAAAAATAGTAGACAGATCTATATACCAGAAGAGTGTACATATAACGGGTGCACTACCATAGCAGTCAACAATCTACAATCTACATCCAGCCCATAGGCTTCCAATTAGATTGGAGATCAGGGTTCGCCATTTTTTCACAAGTGCTAGAGCAGAGCGAACCAACCTCGACCATACATGTTCCCTTTAAAAAGCATATGGAAAAATGGTTGTCCAATCCAAAGCTGACTAACAGGACAAATATAACCATGTAATTCCACAGATATTATGTATAGCATAAGATAACTTGCCAAAGATGAGTAGAGTCAAAGTTCCCAGAACACACACACTAATTAAGGTCCCAAAAGTCCTTTATTACGCTCGGCCACAAGAATGTAAAATGCCAGGCCCAACACATACACCTTAGGAGGGATCAAGGATGAAATATAAACACTGCAGAAACTTTTAGATTTATGGAGAGAACAGAAAAGGTACCTAGGAATGTGACTAGAAAGCATGCTAGATACTCTTGCAAACGAGCCCCAAAAAATTCATCGCTTCAGTAGTTAATGTTGCAAAGAAGGAAACAAATACATATATGTAGAGAGAGGAGTACTACATAAATTCACCTAGTTGTCAAGTATTCATATCACATTATCAATTAATAAAGAATATATCTAATTTGAAATAATCATCCTTATTTGATTCACCTTTTGTGCGACGTAGCATTATTGTCCTCAAGACAGCTTGTAGCTTCTTGTAGCCATTAATTGGATTCCTATTTATGGGGACTTTTATCATGGAGCAGAAAGATTTATAAGCATCATATGGATCAAATCTAAGAAATCTGAAGTAGCTATACAGATCATCAACTGCATTCTGGATAGGCGTCCCTGATAAGCACCACCTTCGTTTAGCACGGAGACCCCAACAAGCCCGAGCCACTTGAGTTCTGTGATTTTTTATGCTCTGAGCCTCATCTAGTACAACCCTAAACCAGCCAACCCTACCAAGAGGTCGAGCATTTGATTCGAACATTCCATTATCCATTCCCTCCTTGTCCTTCACGGATCTTTTCCCAGAAGTAGGAGGATATTTCCTCTTCCTACTGGATGAAACAACATGAGCTTCTTGCTTTCCAACCTCGTCATCACCTTTATCAACAAGAGGCTGCTTTGGGACCTCCATACTCACGATTGAGTATGTTGTGAGGACCACATCATATTTGGCCAGCTCACAAGGATCTTTTGTTCGATTGCCTCCGTGATACACTAAAACAGATAGATTAGCTTCTCTAGTCACCTTATTAAGGAGCTCATCAGCCCATTGACGTAGGACACTCGTAGGGCATACAACAAGGGTTCCAGCAGCTGGCCTACCCTTTCCTTGCACAAAAGTGCCCCTCTTTTTCTTTGGAAGTCCATTAGCCAAAACTTGGAACGATTCGACATCCTGCTTCGGACCATCAACCCCAGACACAGAGTCATCATCGTCATCCAAATTTAGTGTTTCCATTTCATTGTGTTTCAAATGGTCTGGACCAGCTCTGGAAGATGGAGCCCTTTCCTTGAGTATAAGTGCTATCGTTGAAATAGTTTTACCCAGTCCCTGCCAGAGAATGCCGTACAAGCTAAGAACAACATCAAGATAAACTTGTTTGCGACACAATCCACACTTGACACCAGAAAAGTATCAAAAATTAAAAACCCAGAAAAGGAACCTGATCATCCGCAAGAATTCCTCCAGAGCATTTTAAGCTGGCTGTTTCCTTCTGGACCATCCAAGATAATGCAATTCGCTGCCCAGAAATTTACCTAATGTCATTCAGGTAATGAAATAGCGTATGCAGACACGCACAGGCCACCAACAAATAAGGTAAACCAGGTTATAGTTCAAACACAAAAACAGATGGCCCATATAGAATGATGCCATCACTTCACAACAGGTTGATTCTGATAGCAGACAACATAATGATTCAGATAGCAGACTACATAATGATCCCCATTCCCATCTATCCTTGTTGTCAGAATTCAAAAAGGTTTGTGCTGTATTCGGTGAAATAACTACCAAAAATGATGGATTAAGTGCACAATTACCCAACCAAATTCATTTTAAGCAACTGACTAATTTTTTGATAAAGCCCTTCTAGAAACAAAATCCCTTGATACAGTTCATTTATCTTCATTATAACGTACACCTTAAATATTATGGTCCACACAAGATATCACCCAGCCGCCGATCAAAGTCTTTGTTTCTTACGAAGACAATTGACTATAATTTCCAGTATTTAGACTGCACCCAACATGAAATTTGTGATTGATAGCAAAACCTTGATTCTCCTGTTGAGACCTAATTCTATCTTCATAGATTTCTCGAGATATTTTCTTACGAAGTTTTGTTATAGCCTCTATAACTGTTTCCGGTTTAGGTGGACAACCTGGCAAATAACCATCCACAGGAATTAGCTTATCAACTCCCCGAATAGTACTATAAGAATCGGTACTGAACATCCCTCCTGTAATTTTACGTGCTCCCATAGCAATAACATATTTTGGTTCAGGCATTTGCTCATATAATCTCACTATAGAAGGAGCCATTTTCATTGTTACTGTTCCAGCTGTTAAAATTAGGTCTGCTTGTCTAGGACTCGATCTTGGTACCTAGGTTACTATGTCATTCATCTATGCTTGACCAATGTGCTAAGTATGGTACTAAAATGCATATGCAGATAGGAATAGAACTCCAAGTTGGTGGACCAATGCTATTTAAACCCCATATTCCCAAATAAAATAAACAAATAAAGAGCTCAAAACCTGATGTCTTAGAAGAGGTACTGCCAAAAGCCCATCTGGCGGACTAGCTTCTGTTTTCGGCTGAGAAAGATCCTGAAAGCCCCAAAACCAACATTATAAAAGTTCAGCCATCAAAGACAACAACAGAAAAACATAGTACAATTGAAAGCCAGTTTCAGCAGAAAGGCAACTCCGTCAGTCTTAATAAATCATGCAAAGAATGTCAAGCAGAAAATATGTAGATATCTACTACGGTCTGTACACATGTAGACATGGTGATGTCCAAGTGTGGAAAAACTACAAGACTTATCCAGAATTTCCAAAGCATCTGGCGTCCAATAACGGAAGAAAATGAACGTGAATCCCCTTAATAAAAATCCATGATTCAGCCCGATTAATGGGGTACTACCAAACAAGTACGGAGCAAAATTTCCAATGTCAAACTATTTCAACCCAAGGATATTACAAAAGGGTCAAGAATTAATAGATTAAAGCAATTTCAGACTTGGGAGTCTAAAGGACCCATCCCGTTGGAATTCTGCATGCTGCTTAACCGCAATACATAAGCAAAGGAGGTACATACTATCACACATCACCTGCAACACAACTTGAACAATAAGACGTTCCTCATTTGATATAGGCTTCACACCTCCCATCCCCATGTGGTTTAGGGGGTCACCAAATGTACAATGTTGTGGAGTAACAAGGGCCTTCCTATTCATCGACCATAGATTTGAGCGTGAAGGGGCACTGATACTTTCAATAATACAGATATCTTCCTCATCGTCAACACAGTAGTTACCCTTGGCATTACTCTGATTTGTTTGGCAGCTGATTTTAGAAATATGAGTATCCATGCTCTGGGGTTGAATTAGTTTACACTCTACATCATAACCCATCTCCGTCATTGAAGTGAATGGCTGCACATGAGGTTTCTGTAAGATCTTTACATCCAGACAACGATCATCCAAAACTGGATTTAGCGTTCTACAAACAGCTTCATTACTGTTATCAAGATGATGGCGAACTCTTTTAGATGCTACAAATAGATCTTTTTCATCCTTTGCATGAACCAAAAGCTTCTTACTTGAATTGGAATGCAGAATAGGTGGCAACAATTTAACATCATGTCCATTTCCCAGAGATAGCGCAGATTCATCATTGTTTTCATCTTTCACACAAGCCATTTGGTTTATGCTAGACACGTTTGGCAGAGGAGGAAAGAAGGTTGGTAAGAATCCCTTCTCAAATATTGTCATATCATCAGTCTGAGCAAAAAAGTCTCCTCTGGTTGGTGACAGTACGCATTTGACATAAGGGCTACTAACATCAGACTCATCCGTCATCAGTTCTGTGAAGAAAGATCCACCCACTTCAGCCTCTGATACTGAGGTACCAAGAACAAGAGAAGTCTGATTTGGAAGCTCCTCCGATTCATCCTTTATATAGGTAGCCATCTCATCACTGCTGGGCATATATTGAAGATTGAAACCATCATGCAAACCCCAAGGGAGTGTATCAATACCCAACATGGAAGTTTCCAATGTTTCTGGTTTTTCCACAAATGCGTTGAGAGATCCATCTGAAACACAATAAAATCAAGATTAGGTCTTCAATCTGAAATCTACAAGCAAAACAAAGCGAACAAGGAATGAACAAGAATCAACAACACAGTATGATTAAACAAGGCAGAAATGTCAGACAGTTAATTCTTATAGATACACAATCACATACGTTGGGAATAAGTATCCCCCTCCAAATGGCTGAATTGGAATCCAGTCCCCCTCGTCGGTTGATTGGAACCCAACACCTCTCTACAATCTGAAGCATCATTAGCAACTTCAGCATCGAAACTAAATGTGGCATTACAATTTGGTATCTCATTTTGAGTTTCTTCACGGTAATCTCTTCCATAAGACAAAACATTTTGAATAACTCCATTACTTCCTGCAATTGAAGAACGGTGACATGACGCTGGCATCCAATCCGCTTGGCTTCTGGAGCAGCTAGCTGGAGAACCAGACTGAGCTCGCCGTTCCTGCTTTTCATGGTTAAATGTGAGAGAGTTCCCAGCAGACTCAAAAGAACCATCAGGAGCCCCCACCCTAAAATCTGAAGCTTCAGAGTTGTGTGAAGGGGAGAAAGTGAGAGATCCTGCTAACCCAGCCCCAACAGAAGACTTCATTTCCGACTCTGGTAATCCTAAAAACAAATAAGCAAAGAACAAGCATGGAGAAAACAATAAGCATCTTAAAAAAACCAAGTTCCCCAAAATACTACGTCAGAAATAGGAAGTCCGAGAAGCCATTAAAAAATATGAACACGATAATCACACTTATATTCAATCCAAGCATGGAGTGTTCATTGTTACCCAAATCAGACGGTGACCAACCTTGCTGCAGTTTTCCTCCTGATAAATCCCCCAGACTATCCTGCAAATCAGCTTGTGTTTTCAGTATCCAAGACAGGCATGCTCCTTGAAGAAGCTAAAACAACAATAGCTTACAATGAAAACAAATCAACTATTTACACGAGAATGTGAGAGAGGCCAGAGATGGGAAGCCACCTCTCTCACAACATATATGGCCAGAATACTAACATTTTTCTATTTCTTTTCAACCCCTTTCTAAAAGCAAAACAGTGGGAGGGGATTGATCATTCAGGATGTGAAATTACTATGAGGGGACAGCCTGCAGCAATATAAACAGAATTTGAAGGAAAAATTCAACAGCAAATAGATGCAGAAACCACATGTTCAAGCGTATAATGGAACCACGTAGGCAAACCAAAAAAAAAAATTCCCTGAAGGAATGGAGCACTCTTTATTTCAATCACAGCTAAATTATTAAACTGGCCCATCCTAAATTATTAAAATTGACCCTTCCTCCCTTGCATCAACTTTTCACTGTTCCCCACGATTTACCTCCTCCATTCACATGTTAGCCGACTATCATTCAAGGCATTTGTTAAACTATTTCCCAAGTAAAAACCACTAATTACTTTGGTGAGGGGGGGAACATAAGCTGCACCTAATGTTCTTTAACTACAAAAAAAAAAATTCATTCTACCATTGGCAAAAGCGTGAAATACCCTCTGACCTACATGTTTATCAGAACTCTCCTAACTGTAATAATTGTCATTTCTAATCACCTTAAGCCAAACAAACACCCATTACCAAAATATATCCTGTAAAACTAATAATATAAAGGCATGTCTCCAAAACACATTAAGTGCATCTTTCGTGATGATAACTAAAACATATCAGATCAAGAGTTCAAGTATTTCGCAGACAGAGGTGCAGTAATGTTTTTCTCGTTTGGGCATTGAGAAGTGTGGTTTTGCCTAGCTTCTCGGGTTGTGAGAGTGCCTTCTTAAAAGTTTTGAGTGCTTCCTCTTGTTGCAGTTGGCTTGCTCGGATGTACATTTCGTGCGCGCCCTTTAGCAAAGTGTAATGAGCTTCATTACAGCCGGGAAATCAAAAAGGTAATCTACTCAAATAGTCAGCCTCCTCAACACAGTTCTTTAGATCTAATCGTATAACATGGAAAAGAACAGAGAATTCCAGCAATTAACTAGTATCTGAATTTGAGACTTCGAACAACTGATTCCTAAATACTTCAACTTCCAAATCGTCCACAACAAATGTGTATCCTAACTGCTCCAAACTGTGAGTCCTTGTTGTTAAAATCTTCATATACAGGATACGTATCTCATCCCGTATCCTTTTTGTATAGAAATCCTACGATATGTATGTGCGTATCCCGATTCAGTACGTATCCTACGATTACTTAATGGAAGAATTCAAACATTATTATAAGAAGTGGAACCTCAAACGCATTAATCTAAGTCGTTTGAGCGACTTTATTAGGGATTTTCTTTTTTGTCATTAACTAAGTTAGCAGAAAACCTCAATCTGATAAATCCCGGTTGAGAGACTTGAAATTTTACAATTTAAACACTTAGTTTGTTGGTGTTATTAGATATAGATATTTGTTAATTGTATACTACATGGTTAACGTATCTTACGATACATGATACATATCCCGATACGATTTATAACATAAGAAAAACGATACCCGATACGTATCCCGATTTCAAAACCTTCAATAGTTTACTACAAAGCCAAATCAAGTCATGATCTTTAACATGGTCCTAAGATATCAAACCACTGGAAACCTATTCGCAAGACCTAATTACCCAATTCCCAAAATCGACCATTTACCATAAACATTTCCGTAAACAACTAAGCATGTACACCTCCAAAATCCATTACTTCAAACATGCAAATGTAATTTCAATGGTTCTTCAGATATCAGAAAGCAAAAAACACTGAATTCCAGACTGTAGCAGAATTCTCACATATGCTTCAACTTTTCAATCTCCCACAAGAAATAAGAACCATAATACGATATAATCCCTCAGTCTCATTTTGTTTGCTTGGTATTCTATTTTGGGATGTTTGCTTGGTATTCTATTTTGGGATGTCCAGAATTGCTCACTCGCTTTGAATGTTAAAGAAAAAAAAAACTGCATAAATTTCTACACAGGCCTGTCCGTGAGGTAATGCGAGCAAGGCTTGTGCCTTGGGCCCCAAAATTTTATAGGGTGCTATACTAGGTATAAAATGTAAGCCCATTATGAATAAATACATTGAAAGGGGATCGTGACAAAGATTGATTTTACTACTTTCGCCGCTAAGAACGCAAATAGGAGTGATTTTTAAGTGACACTTCTATGATCTTATACTGAGCACTAATTTCGGAAATTCTATCCACCTTATAATATGTTATATTTTTACCTTTAAATTAATATCCTGTTTGCTCGTGAAAGTATACAAGGACCCAACCTTCAAGTTCGCATCGGCCCCCTGAATGTCAGGGAGTGCCCTGTTTCTACAAACTACATTAAGAGTAATTTCAAAAGGTAAAGAACGAGGGCAATTGTTGGAAATCTCATTAAACTTTCCAGAGGAAAGTTAAGTTCCCGTACAGAGCAAGCAAACAAAATGGGACGGAGGGAGTGCAAATCACAACGAACCTTCAAAGGGGCGGGATCAGGACCCTCGCCGAGAATCTCCCATAGCGACTCGAGATCGATGGAAAGTTGAAAATCATCGCCGCCGCCGTCATCGGCCGAGTGATCCTCCACCGGCCAAACGTCCGATCTATCGTCTGCTGCTGCCATCAACATCGAAATTCTTCAAAAATCAAGCAAACCCTAATAATTTGCGCCTCCGGTGAAACCTACCTTCAACAACAAAACCCTAAACCAACCAACCATGGACTCTAATAGCGATTAAAAATCTCTCCTCATCCACGAAACCACGACGAAAACTTCACAAAATTACCCAGCACATATATGTATATAGATACAGAGACAGAGAAAGAGACTCGGTTGTTTCGTATTGCAGAGGATTTTCGCGAGAAATTTCGCAGCGGTTTCTGTGATGGGGTAATTTATTCCTGTGTTTCCTGATCACTTTTTGGAGAGAGAGAGAGAGAGAGTCGTGAAGAATGTGGTGGCGCGGGATGAGGAAGGGTTAAGGAGGACTCGTTCGTGTTCCCTTGTTTTCTGGTGCGTTTGGGAGTAAATTTATTTAACTAGGGAGGCGTGGGGTGGGAAAGGGGGGAAGAAATAGGGGTGAGAGTCGGTTATTCTACGCCGTGTTGTCCTTTTCACACTGACTAGGAGCAAAGATTTGTTTAGAGGATTATTAGCAACCCAACAATAACTCCTTAAAAAAGTTTGTGAACAGTGTATATATCTATTATAACTTGACACTTTTTCTATCAACACTCTAATAACACTCCCTATTATCCTCCCTATTTTTAATAAATTATAATAGATGGGGGAAAAGTAAGAGAGAGACAAGAGAGAGAATAAAAATAAAAATAAAAAAGAAAAACAGGCAGCAAAGAGGGGGAGGAGAGAGAAAGAATAAAAAAATGGGTAGGGAGTGAATAGTGCCTCCCTAAATGGGGG